>OMKQ01088122.1:0-16149 GCA_900302335.1 Phycis phycis | reverse complement strand
ATAATAATAATAATAATAATAATAATAATAATAATAATAATAACAACAACAACAACAACAACAACAACAACACAACAACCAGGCTGCCGTCAACACAACAACAACAACAACACAACAACCAGGCTGCTGTCAACAACAACAACAACAACACAACAACCAGGCTGCTGTCAACAACAACAACAACAACACAACAACCAGGCTGCCGTCAACACAACAACAACAACAACAACACAACAACAACACAACAACAACACAACAACCAGGCTGCCGTCAACACAACAACAACACAACAACCACGCTGCCGTCAACACAACCACAACACAAAGCTGCTGTCAACACAACAACAACAACAACACAACAACCAGGCTGCTGTCAACACAACAACAACACAACAACCAGGCTGCCGTCAACACAACAACAACACAACAACCAGGCTGCCGTCAACACAACAACCAGGCTGCCGTCAACACAACCACAACACAAAGCTGCTGTCAACACAACAACAACCACACAACCACCACACTGCCGTCAACAGGCCAGAGGGACCGACTCTCAGCCTGGGTTACAGCAGCACACCCCTAATCACTGATCACTGTTAGAGGTTTTGTTTTGATGTGGCATTTCATTTCAAACTAATTGCATCAATTGAACACTGAGCTAAAATCGGTAAAGCGCTCTAATATTGGAGATGAATCTCGACCATTTTAGATGTTCCAGGTACTCAAAAGTGGTGATGTGGTAAAAGAATATTAAATCCTATGTATCCCCCCAAAAAATGTGCGATAGTAGCATGTTATCCAACAATATACAAATACCAACACGTGCTTGCATGGTCTTGATGCATTAGAGTTTATTAATATCCACGACGCTATTACAGCCAATGTGATTGTATGATCCAATGTCCACAGGTGACATATCTGGTCAGTGTTGCCATATTGGGCAGGTTTCCCCCCATTGGCCAGCTGATTACACTGAGCAGGGGGAAAGAAATGTGCTCAGGCTGGAAGCTGTAATTTGAGTATCATGTGCTGTTGTTATTATTTGTCGAACAACACGTTACATTTAGATTGAGGGCATTTAGCAGACGCTTTTATCCAAAGCGACTTACAAAGAGTACATTTGTCATCAGAAGGCGAAACATTTAATTGCTGCCAATACAGTAAGAAAGTCACCAGAACAAGTTTCAAGCATTTCAAGTGCTACATTAACCATTGCTAGTATACACATCATTTTATTAAAAACTACTAGAACTACTGGTTTATGGTAGCACGCGGTTAGGTGGCAAGAGTCTGATTTGGACTGGTTTTTATCGTGTTGGGTGGATTTTAAGTCATGATTGGGCTGGAAACTCTCAATCTGATCTGGCAACACTATATATGATCATTGCTGCTTCAACCGAAGACCTAGCCAGTTTCAGTGTTCACCTAATGGAAACTGACCCCATAATTAGACAATAGCCAGGGACTTTCAGTTCAGGCCAAACTGGTTCACCACAGACTGTGACATGACAATCATTTCAGAGTCATGGAAATACACTCTGATGCCACAGTGATACAATAGCTGGGGAATGGAGAATGTCTGCTTGGGTCACGTTACCAGATGAGAACAGGTAGAACAGGATCACAGCTGACAGGAACATTGTAACTAGTATCAACAGGAGTCTGTCTACATAGCTGTGCATCTCCAATCCCTCAATGGTTAGGGGATACCTTTTCGGCTGGCCCATTGAAAGGACTGTTTATCACGAACCTTGACCAAAGATGCATGGTGATAAATTACAACTTGAAGCTTTCCCACCGTGGGAATTATTAACACAGAGTCCCGCCTACGTTCACTTCCTGCTTATGAGCCAATCATTAAACCACCTGAACCAAGCAGCTGACTACGAATATAGATACTTAAATATATACTTCAGAAAAGACATCCACATCCAATAAAAACACACTAATAAAACATACTTAGCTGTAATTTGACGAACATCCATGTGCCAAGGTTCCAAAAATCAAGGGGGCAAACGCTATTGTTAAGTAAATACTTAAGAAAAAAAAAAAGAAAAATCAAGATAACCCAATGAGTAATGAAGGGCACGCTGGAGGTGTGAGGTACTGAAACACTCAAGTGTGAAGGAAACAATCAAGACCGACCGAGCCCACACTTTCGTCCTGACGTCATGATCACACCTTTACATGATACTTAGATGGACCTTTCCATGGTCACCAACACGACTGTCCATCTGAAATAAACAGGCGACTCACCGCTCGGCGTCGACGCTCTCCATCGGCGCCACATAGTTGGACGGGATGTATCCCTGCTGGCCGGCGGAGCCCCCGGTGAGCGCTCTGGCCACCCACCAGTCCCCCGCGCTTTTGTTCAAAGCTTCGAGTTTGTCCCCGGTTTTGAAGCTCAGGTCGTCCTCCGTCCTCGCCGTGTAATCATACAGGGCGATGTAGGTGCAGTTGACGTTCTCCGGCACCCTGGCCTGAGGGTTCACGATCACGATGTCGTCCTTGTTGATGGCCGGCGCGCTGCTCGGCGGGGGCTTCTTGAAGTAGGACGTGCAGCTCTCGCAACAGGAGCGGCATGCGTTCCGAAAGGACTCAAGTCGAGCTTCCATGTTCTCGGTGTAAAGTATTCAAAGCAAAGTATTCCTCCTGATGGAGAAGCTCAATCATCGGTTCTGCTCACGGAGTCCCCCGGTGCCGTCATAGTATGTGATCGGTGGTAATCCAGAACTAGTTCGTCTTTATTCTGGAGATAGCAGAGTGCAAAGGCCAGCCGGGGTCGTAAAAATGTCCCCGTCACTTGTTGGTCCCAGCAATGGAAAATCGAAGCGAAAATATGTGCGGCAGTTTAGTTTATTGCTCGTGTCGAGTGCGTGGCTGAATCAGGTGCACCTGTCTTTACCTGAGGAGCACCCAGCTGTGAATGAGCGCCTACTGGGCAACTTATTATTGTAGTTACGGTAGGAAGCACCACTGTTGATTAAAAAAATGTTTTTATAGCTATGCAATATGTAACACAAACGTAACACAACATTTTTAAACAAAACCAAACACATGCCACCTTTCCATTTTTAAACCACAATTTGGAAATGTGCGCCAAGATGCGGCGCTGCGTAATGAGTGCGCAGCTACATGGGTGGATACGGTATCGTTGGATACCCGGAAGACGCGCTTCCCTCTCGCCTCTCTGACGCCTTCTCCTGGCACGGCTCAGGCCAACTTGTTTTTACATGTGCACAACTCACCGACATACTCCAGTAACGGGCAACTGCTTATAGATTGTTCTTTGGATCGCGCGGTGGAGGGCATCGCCGTGTTGTCGGAGAGACTGACACCACGTCGTCGTTGACATTGACGGACCAGCGGTGTGTGTGCTGCTGTGCAGGCGTGCGGAAGTTTGTGTACAGTGGGATTCGTCCTATTTTACAATGAGCGAATATTTCAGCCTGTCCGACTGCGATGTGATCGGTTTCGATTTGGACCACACACTTTGTCGGTACCACCTGAAGGAGACATCCAGGGTGAGTGTGTTGTACCATGTACAGCCAGCCTACACTGGAACCACTATCTGATTGTCTGTATGAAATGCATATATTACACCGGCTGTGGTCACGTCGACACGGAATGGTCATCAGATGTGATGTCAGTGGGAGTAACGGCGGTGTGTGTGGTGGCTGGTTGCGGGATGCAGGTTGCGGGATGCAGGATGCTCCGAGGTGATGCGGGGATGCTGCAGCACCGCTGCGCGTGACTCACGGGCTGGGGATGAGGGGGGCTTTTATTCACACCGTGTTTAAAACACAACCTCTGCATTCACCACAGCGTGTCACCATCAATAGCTCATGGCGGAGATGACCTGCCATCTTTGACATTGGATGTGGTCGATTGACGGATTCAAGCTGGTTGTCCTTTTAGAATACAGCGTCGTGTTTTGCCAGGCCGTGGTCGTACGTGGCACAGCTTTCTGTCACGATTTAGTCCGCAATCGATGTAGCCCCATCTTGTGTTTTCCAAGCCAACATTAATTCTCCGAATGCGTCCCTCCTTTTCAGTTAATCTACGAGAGCTTCGCCAGGTACCTGGTGGAGCACAAGGGCTACGACCCGGACCTGCTCCACCTAACCCCGGCTACTTGGGACTTCTGGTAGGTGATGACTCTGCTCCCTCCTGTTTGTTTTGTACTTACAGGTACATGTGCAATACTAACAGGCATGTTACTATTTGAATTTATGGAATTACCGTTCTGAAAAGGCTTGATGTGAATCTATTTTGTCTTGATTAATATAGGCCTACAGCAATCCCATTATGTTTTTATTCATCATGTTATTAGTATGTACACAAATCGTGTTGTTACTTATTTTATTCTGCATGCAGTAATCTTTTCTTCAGAAAGGGATTGTGATGTTTAGCTTCAGTATCTGTAGTCCTCCTTAACTTCTACGTTACTGATTGGGAGGGCCCCTGATTGTGATTGATGATGGTTGATTTTGAATGATCGTGGGTGATTTTTAATGATCATGACAGATGGTGCTAACATGTTTTGTCTCTGCTCCAGTTTCAAAGGCCTTGTGGTTGACCTTGAGGATGGAAATCTAGTGAAGTTAGCCGAAGATGGAACTGTTCTTCGGTGAGAGTCCCAGGCGTCATGTTACCTGCATAGTGGTGGAGTTATCGAGATCAACAGACATGTCATGTTACATGTTATGTTTTATCCAAAGCGGCTTACAGCAAATTTGTTCAGATAGCATTAAGGAGCTGGCCCACTGCAGCCCCTGGGTCGAACCCAGAACCTTTGTCAGGAGGGAGTCACAAACGCCCTAACTGCTTGCTATCCTGCCCACACACACACACACACACACATACTTCCAGCAAACACACATATTTACACTATTACTAGAGCGTTGCTGTTACTTTGACCTTTTATGTGACTGGTATTTTACATTTTTTCAGCACAGGTAAACCGAACCCTTTCTTATTGATTTCATGTGGTTTGTTTTTAAAGAGCAACGCATGGAATGAAGGACCTCAGCACAGAGGAGATCCTCCAACACTACGGCCCCAAGAGGGAATGGAAGCACTTTGAGAGCCTCAACACCTCCTTCACCAGATCAGGTATCCTCCCTCTCTCTCCTTGTCTGAACCGTTGATCTGTTGGGTGGCGCTACTTCCCGGCTGTGCAGAGACCTGGGTCCGAAGGCCCACTCAAAGTGTCCTGACCGCAAAGTGAAGTTTGCTGATGTTCGAACCATTCTTTGAATATTTCGAGTAGTTTTTTTTGGGGAGGGGCATAGGGTGTCCTTCACATTCAAAGCAGGGATACAGTCAATGAAGAAAATACGCTATCCGTATCTCACGTGAACTCGTTTAGCGGTCGTTTACCGTGATTGTCTCCATCGACCTCCGTTTTATTGTTATTATACTTTATACTTTATTCATCCCACAGCGGGGAACATTACTCTCTGCATTTGACCATCCTATGGTACATAGGAGCAATGGGCTGCTAGGTTCAGCGCCCGGGGAGCAAGTTGGGGTTCAGTGTCTTGCTCAAGGACACTTTGACATGCAGACAGTTTGGATCTGTGCTTTACAGTCTACAGTCCATACAGTCTGGTACTCCCTCATCCGAGCGCCACTGGCCACACATTTTTAGACTTCAGTTGTTTCAACCTTTCCAAAATGCATCAACATAATGTGACATACAACGTGCAATGTTTTTGTGTCTACTCAATTACATGTTTGCACCCCTAATTCAAAAGATGAATCTGATCTAATACGCAAGATTGCAGTCATTCAAGTTGTGAAGTTATAAACATGGATGGCACATTGCAGGAACGCAGCACTGTTTTCTCTTTAGTCTCATCATATGTTGACAGCCATCTTGATATTGTTGTATTATAACTTTAACCTGTCTAATATGTTGTTTCACTTCCCACAGCACATTACTATTTCTATGATAACTACTTTGATCTACCTGGTGCCCTTCTCTGTGGACGGGTCGTGGACATGTTACACAAGGTAATGTTTTGCGTGTTTGTGATTTGAATAAGCCGTCATTGTTCATAACTGTTTTTGTCACATGGATTAGAATAGTGAGCGGATGTCTTTGTTTCTGCAGCGTGGGAGCGAAGTCAACTCAGAGTTCTGGAAAGACATGGTCGCAGCCATTGAGCACAACTACAATACGTCGGCATTTAAAGGTGAGCTTTTAAAACGGAACTTAAGTATAAGTATTTTGTTCCAAACGGTTCAGTGTTCCGTGTGCAAAGACACTGGATTTGTGCAAGTCAACATTTCAGAAATATCCACACTGCTTCTCATTTAGAACTTTATTGTTTCACTTTATACAACCAATGGGACATTGCTGTTGTTACGAAATGCTTTTGGAAATTCTCCTGTCAATCACATGGATTCTCATACGGAAGCATCGGTCTCGAATACAACACACTTATTTCCATGTAAATTACAGGGAAAACATCTTGACGACGGACGTAAAAAACACACATAAAGGTTTGCTGTAAATGTTACAGGCAGTTGGAGAGCACCTTATTTATATTCTGCTTCGGTATCCCTAAACTTGCCCAGGCCCATACCCTACTCTGGGATACAGGAACAATTTGAACCCCAGGAAATTCCCCCTAAAATGTAAAACCCCCTAAACTATACTGCTCTACGTGTACACTTTTGGTCAAATCATTGCCATGTTTCATTTTTTTCAACACACGATTTTTAATAACAATTCCAATGGCATTTTTCCTACATTTTCGACTGAACTATTTCACTGAGCAGTTCATTACTTGTCAAGGTTGGTTGAGGTCTTGGAAGGGTGAAATCACGTTGAGGCAATCAGGAACCCAGAGAAGGAGCAATGCACGTTGTGCTCAGCGAAGACGCCATTGTTGTCCTCGTCGGGGACCTGGATGTAGACCCTGTCGTGGGTCTCCAGCATCAGTACAGTGCTGCCGGACATCTGGTCCAGGAAGCCCTTGTTGTACTCGTCATAGGAGAACATGACAGGATCCTCGTTCTTGTAGAGGGCCACGAGCGCATTGGCTCCGTTAACGTGCATGTGGTAGGAGAAGTAGTAGAGGCCTGGCACCTGGCAGGAGAAGACGCCGCTCTCTGCATCGTAGTGGTTCTCGCCGTTGTACAGGACCTGGTTGAACTGGATGGGCTGGCCAGCGGGGGGGAAGGCGGTGGTCAGCACGGCACTGAAGGCGGACATGGGAGCCTTCATCATCTCATGGGGCATCATGACCTCTTGATGGGACTTGATGGGCATGCTCTTCTCGTAGGTGTAGACCATTTCTCCTGGGGGTCCGGGGGGGCCGGGGGGGCCAGAAGCTCCAGGGAGACCATCCTGACCTCTGGCTCCGGGATTTCCAGGAGCACCCTGGGGACCGCTGACTCCCTTAGCCATCACTCCAGCGGGACCGGGCAGGCCAGGGTGGCCAGGGTGGCCCTTTGACCCTGCGGGGCCGGCAATGCCAGGAGGACCGGCTGCACCTCTTCCTCCTGGAATTCCGTTCTCACCGCTTTTGCCAGGTGCTCCGGTGTGTCCGGTGTGTCCCTTTGGACCGGGAGCTCCGTTAGCGCCGGGGCTACCTGTGGCTCCAGTGTGTCCCTGGGATCCTTTTGGGCCCTGAGGACCAGTGTGGCCTGTAGCTCCTGTAGAGCCAGCCATCCCTGGGATACCTGGCTTACCTGAGAAGCCCTGAGCACCTGGATCACCCTTGGTTCCCTTAGGCCCGGGTGCGCCGACCAGTCCGAGGTCACCTTTGGGTCCTGGAGCGCCGGTCTCTCCCTGGAATCCTCTGGAACCCTGTGGACCAACTGGGCCCATTGAGCCGGGACCACCTGGCTGCCCTGTGTAACCAGTGGGGCCTGGCTCTCCCTTCTGTCCGGTGGTTCCTGACGTACCTGGAGATCCTGAAACGCCAGGGCCTCCGGGGATACCTGGTTTACCGACACCTGGCATGCCAGGGGAGCCAGGCTGTCCGGCGGAACCCTGAGGACCTTTAGGCCCGATGGGTCCAGGCAGACCAGGGGTACCGTTCTGACCCGACTTGCCTGGTGCTCCCATGCCGGGGGCCCCTGTGTGGCCCTTTGGTCCTTGCATGCCCATTGGCCCAGGCGCGCCGTCTCTCCCTGGGGTGCCACCCTTTCCTGGTTCACCGGGGTATCCGGGGGCTCCGGACTTGCCAACTCCAGGTGAACCAGGAATGCCGGAAGGCCCCTGAGGTCCCACTGAGCCGGGGGGGCCCTGAGGCCCAGCCACACCATATCCTCTCTCTCCCTTCTGGCCGGGAAGTCCGGGGATTCCGGGGTGTCCCTTCAAACCGGTCTCTCCTCTCGGTCCCATTGATCCGGGCAGGCCGTGCGGTCCAGGTTTGCCACTAGCGGAGAGTCCAGCGGGTCCGGGGATTCCTGAGGATCCAGGTGCACCTCTGGGGCCCATGGCACCTGATGGCCCGGGCTCACCCCTCTGACCTGGGAGGCCGTTGCTTCCTGGTTTCCCGGGGCCACCTGGAGTGCCAGGTTTGCCGGCTTGAGAATAACCTGGGCTTCCGGGTGGTCCAGCAGGGCCTACAGGTCCTTGGTATCCAACGCCGGCCTCTCCAGGAGGGCCAGGTGGGCCCACTGGACCAGGCTCACCTGGTGATCCCTGGGCACCGGGTGCACCTGCAACGGCTAGAAAAACAAAGAATACAAAAACATGATGTTATTGTTATAAAAAAAATGTTATATTGAATGAACAACCCAGTATACTGAGAAACTACTATGGCTTAATACTATGGCATTAGACATTAACTATTTGCGTTACTGGGTAGGTGCACCTAGACATGCTGCAGGGAAAGTTGTTAATGTTGATCTTCCATGTTGTCCCTGATGTAGATGAGGGGTGAGGCATATGGATGATGGCAGAATTATTAGTGCACAGGAAGTATTGATTACCCATTCTATTACGCATCACTTGGTAGAACACAATCAGCTGTTTGCATTTTAATTCGCTGTGGCAATCGCACAACTGGGGATTTCATGATTCAGCTAATCGATACACAAAAAGATTCATTTGTAATCCATTATTGGAAAGTTTCCGCCCAATGAGCCAACTATGGATCTTTGACCATGACCTTGTTATTGGTATTCTTCAGTGTGAGACCATGAGCTCTTTTAAAAGGCATGGAAACGTTTCCACTCAGCCTGTAATCATGGGCAAAGGTTATCGGAAGCATCTCCCTCCGCCAGGGTTGTCCTAACAACAGCCAGTGGCTTGACAGGGATGTTCCCACCCAGCCACACCATCTTGTGGGTACCGGGTACAGCTGTTTCTGTGCAATTCCCTTTAAGGAGCCTGCGTGTTCCATACCATGAACCTCTAATTTCATGGGCTAGCCGAGGCTGCTGAATGTATAGTTAGTGGTCTGCCAGTTGTTGACCCCGCATTTCGTGCCACTTCATTGTTGAGATTGGGATCAAGT
Source organism: Phycis phycis (assembly GCA_900302335.1). Taxonomy (NCBI): domain Eukaryota; kingdom Metazoa; phylum Chordata; class Actinopteri; order Gadiformes; family Phycidae; genus Phycis; species Phycis phycis. The sequence continues at coordinate 6,668 of OMKQ01088122.1, read as the reverse complement.
GCAGTGCAGCTCTTGTGGTTTGCGTTATGGAATGTCAGATTTTTAGTGTGTGAGACCAGACGTGGTGCACAACACAAACTGCCTTTTTCATACTTGGAAGCAATTGTCCGTTCATGCACTTGGAAGTTGTTTATTTGTCCATAAAAGAGGGGACATTTTCTTTATGTGCACATCCTGGGAGGAGGCTTGATGCCAACGTACTTTATGTATGTACAGAGCTTTATGGCTGCTGACACTTGTTGCATTAATATTCGCTTGCTGTATTCACTTGGCCTATGTTGGTACATAGTTTGCAGGAGTCAGTTTCACCTGCATTGGTTTGAAATGGTTAGTCAGTTAATCAGTTTAATTTCCTACCTCATAATAATGTCTGCCATTTAGTGGATGCTTTTATCCCGAGTGTCTTACGTTGTCCATGACTGCATGCATTTTTAGCACGGCTGGCAGAGGTAGAAACCTTAATCTGTGGTTTGAAACCGTGAAATGCCATACCAAAATCTGCACCCAAGAGAACGAGTGAGTAAAACACAACATTGTGTGATTGTGCACATGTATATTTGCACATTAAAGCTTTGGCCGAGTGACCCTTTGCCCGCCGCGCTAAATGGTGCCAAAGCAAACCAAAAACGGCAAAGAGCGTGCCAGGGCGGAACTCCCCGTCAGCCAGGGTCACCACAGAGGGAAGTGATGATAGCCCTGCTGTCTGGCCCACGCCTAACCCCCCCAAACTGTGACTCTGCAGAACCTCCAAGCTGTTCCAGCTGGCCGTCTGGTTTCACAGAGGTGTCAGTATCTCTATAGATAATCAATATCCTTCTTGGAGCTCTGTTTGAATTTGTCATCTCACGTCATCACTGAACGCGTCACAAAAATCTAAACGAAGTTCACATCTGTGGTGAAATCGACTTCAAACTTAATAAAAAAGTGCAATTTCAGGTGAGCTACAACAGCGAGCGATATTCAGTTAAGTTGTGGTTTCGACTGTGTATTTACGTTCACAGCTTGTAAAAGTCTGCAACACTTTCCATGCTATATGTTGTTTTGGGATTTGGAAGCCACACTGAAAATTGTTGGGGTGTGTCTGGTGCTTCTGTTTTTATGGAGGCTTTTTAAATATGAGCTGTTATAGTTAATGTTTGGGTGCAATTCACTTTTACGTCGGGCGCTTGTTAAAACTACATCACAACACTGCCGAAGCCAATGCCAGAAACATTTACGTTTAACCACTTTCTCTTCAAAAGAAAAACCTATTGTTTTGTTGGGGCATGCGTTTTAACTTTGTCAAGACTTGGTGACGTAAGGGACTTTCAATGAGAGACGTGCCCTCAGCAGTTACACCCAGACCACTGAGGTCTGGGTGTAACTGCTGACCTCAAAAGGTCTGTCCTTCCCATTTTACATTTGCACACATTTGTAAGTCAGTGACTTGGACCATTTTAACCACAGCGTTTGGCTAATGGCTCACAAAGTGCAACTTGATTAATGAAGGCAGGTGAGAGAGGAGTGTAAGTCACCTTTACGATATGAATAGTTCCTGCTGAATTGGGCCTTGTACACCTAATTCCACCTTGGAAGATTTGTGTTAAAATGCGGAGCGCCTTTTGAATTGATGCACTTTGAGAGTTGCAGAGTTGAGAGGATGTATTGTGTGGGCTGGTGAGATTTGATTTTTTTTATTATAATTTGGCTCATTGGCTGATTGATAGAAAGTACATCCATCTAATCTACATTTGTGCATACAAATGCAGACGTGTACAACAGGAGCTTTATGACTCACCCTGGCTCTTGACTTGATGGCCCTTGATCTGGTGGGCCTTTATTTGGTGGCCCTTGACAGGGTAGCTCCTGCTGGCCTTGGGAGACTGGTAGTACCGCTCAGGGGTTGCCCCAACCAGAGCAAGCAGGACAAACAGAACACTTGTCACGCGGAGATCCATCTTGTGAAGCCAAACCTGGGAAGGACACAAGTGGTGCACGAAGAGCATTACGAAGTATGCTTTTCTGTTTAAGATGTACAGAAACGTGAAGATCATTGGAATGCAACAGGACACAACAAGCAATCAAATTAAAGACAATTAAAGACAATTATTAATGAACTATGTACTAATGCACAAATATGATATATCTATATATATATATATTTAGAACTTATTCTTTTGGCTAAGGAATAGAAAAGCAATTTCCAAGGATTTACTTTGAATTATAAGAGACGTCCACCTGGTGCATCGTGTGTTAACCTTTCGTGCAGATTTGGCTCGGTTAGAACTGAGCTCTTGATTTCATCTCAGACCAGTTTGGTAATCCCTGCTCCCTAGCTGTGCATCCCTATCTGTCTGCTCCACCTTGCCCTCAGACCATCTAGACTAGCCCCCTACCCTCCATTCCCATTTCCCAGGTGATGTTAAGTCCAGATGTTCTGAGGACCTGGTGTCACCTCCTGGATGCAGGAGGGACAGGAGACACCAGAGAGGGAACAGGGGAAGACCAGAGGTAAAGACCAGGAGTGAGGGAGAGAAGACCAGCAGAGATGAGAGAGGACCAGGGAAAGAGGAGACCAGAAAAGAGAGGCCAGTAGAGAGACCAGACTAGGAGAGGCCAGCAGAACCTGAGCAGACCTGAGAGGCAGATAGAGTAGACCATAGAGGTACTGGACCAGAGAGAAGACACCTCACCTTCACGCTCCAAAGAACAGTGGTGGGGTCGGGAGGCTGCTGTCCCGGGGGTTAAATCCTGAAAGTGTGGAGACCGTCTCTGCTCAGATCTCCGGCTGCTGCTTCCAAGGGCCTCTGGGCTGTAGGTCTTTATATCCCTAATCCTCTCCATCCCACCCGAGGTCCCAGACTCTGAAGCTCCTCCCCACTCTGATGTCATGGTCCTAATGAGGGGGTGCCGTGTCCTCACCATGACGACGGCTGGACCCCGCCCATCCTCCTGCCTCTTTGTCTCTCCCTCCTCTTCTTCACTCTTTCCTTTCTTTCTCCTCTCCGCAGTGGAGAAGGAGCTGGTCTTTTTCTGCTCCTGACGTTCTCCAGAAGTTCTTCTGTGAAGCTCCCCGCACTTTAGCAGAAGCTCTGTGCTCTTGGGTTCAGATCTTGTCGGTGCATCTCGTGGTGAATGGGTTTGTTTGCTTAGGAACGGGAGATAGCATGTTGAGATGTTGTTCTGATTACTTACTTAATTCCTCTGTTCTGTCTGTTGCATTTGAACACAATCACTAGTTGGACGCTTTGTGGAAAGTCTATTCAAATGGTAATTGGCTGGTTTAGTTTCCTCTTTCTGTTTTGAAACGGCTCAAACTGAGGTGTTTCAGAAGTTTTTCTGGAGTTTTTCTGTGGGTTGTTGGTGTTGACAGAGACTGATTCAGAAAGAAAACCTCCACTATGAAGTCTCTCATTTGTGGAATATATTTCCCATCCTGGCACTGGCCAGGATGGGCAGGCACTGGCACTGGCTAGTGTTTAGCATCAGTCAATCAACCAATCAGTCAAATCAATGTGACACTCTTGGAGGATAGTTGGTCAAAATTCCAAGAGTGGACAGAAATGCATGTACAATAATACTTCTCGATACGTACATCGGCTTTAACGTGTGTTTTGTTTGGTGCCGCTGTATTTAGCGTGCGAGATGCGTCACACGGTATAATACAATGTCAGGGAGCTGCAGTACCACATTGAGACACCGGAGGGCAGAGTTGGGTCTCTTTCTCTTCCACCTGTTGCCGTTTTCTCAAAGTCGCAGTTGATGTTCAACTCTCCCGGACTTTGAGCCGGCAACTACACGACAGACTCTCCCGCTACCTCTTCAGACTGAAATGGCACGTAGTATTTCACCGATCTATCTTTCCATTCTTAATGCCATCCCATAGCAACGCTAAGCATGCTAATGTGGCCATACCAGAAGAAACCTATAGTGCTAGTAACACTGTATATAGGTTTGATAAAGGGGGGCTTTAACTTATGGGTGAGTCTCAGCAAGGGACCAAGAGGATCGTGGGATGCACACAAAATGCATTATTTATTTAAAAACAATAAAAAAAATTATACATGCATGCCTAAATGTCTTGTCTTTTTCACGAGTGGCTGTTATGAATTTAGATCAATAAAGTCTTATCTTCATAAATGCTAAAAAGGTGAATACTGTATTGCTTAACAGCATTCTGTACATTAAACACTTCTGTACATTAAACACTGTACACTAAAATTCGAACGCATTGCTTATTTTTCTGCACAAGAGATGAAGTGGATCCTCGGGGGCAGCTCTGGCCAGCGAGCTGTGTGCCATCCAGGTCTTAAGGGGATCTTAAAGTACCGTCGTGTAGTTTGCGTGTGGATTGCGTGTGGATTGCGGGATGTTGTATACACCCCGAATGATTACACGCTTGCTGCATAGCTCCACGGCATTCACGATATTAAAATAGATCCCGGGTTTATACTTTATTACCCACATCCAGCCAGAATGCTGTGATTTAAATACAATTAGCGTAGTGCGGCTGCGGCGTCGCGCCCTGTTGAGGCAGAAGAATGAGTGGAGAGAAGAAGATAATTCACCATTAGGAAAATAATCGCTAGTTCTAACGCTCAGGTCTGTTTTTGTTCTTTATCACAATTTTACACGAAACCCGCAGACTTAAAAACGACCTGCTGTGTCATGCTGTCTGTCTGTCTGTCTGTCTCTCTCGCTGTCTGTCTGTCTGTGTCTGTCTCTCCGTCTGTGTCTCTCTCTCTCTGTCTGTCTGTCTCTGTCTGTCTCTCTGTCTGTGTCTCTCTCTCGCTCTGTCTGTCTGTCTGTCTCTGTCTCTCTCGCTGTCTGTCTGTCTGTCTGTGTCTATCTCTCTGTCTGTGTCTCTCTGTCTCTGTCTGTCTCTCTGTCTGTCTCTGTCTCTCTCTGTCTGTCTGTCTGTCTGTCTGTCTCTCTCTCTGTGTGTCTGTCTGTCTGTCTGTCTGTCTGAGAAATGACAGTGTTGCACCCTGCTTTATCTGACCATGAAAGTGGCACCGACTGCACTGTGGCAGACACTGCTGTGATTAACCCTCGACAGGGAGTCTCTCTCTCTCTTTCTCTCTCTCGGTGAGGATTCATTTGTGCCTGGCTAAATGTGGGCCCTGTGTATCATCTAATATGTAAATCATCCATGTCATCTATCGTAGACACCCTGCCACTCAGGGCTGCAGATTAGTCTATTTTTATGGGTTAATGTATCGCTTGCCGTTGACATCAGGATGTAATGCACATGAAAACAGTCTTAAAAGTACTTAGCGTATATACCATGCTCCCTTAGAGTTGACATGAGGACCAGCTTGTCACCACAAATCTATAAAATACTCCATAAAGTAACCAGGGTGGATGAGGGTCAGACGTGATGCAGGGCGTGTTCCCAGACGACATTACCGGAGTACGTAATGCAGTCTGGGGGTACGCATGGCCTGGACGAGGTCTGCCATTAACTCGGCGGCTTGACATACACAGTCTACGGTACATGGCATTGAAACACAGAGACCGCCCCTGCCAGTACATGCTACAACACGCTAACACATGCTAACACATGTGCTAAGGGTGCCGCCGATCAAATGGTATACCGTGAGCAACCTGTAATCCCCACGGTTACGACCCAAGCCAAGTTTGTGCAACTTTTTTTTTTAAGCTAGTCCTGTTGTTGTGTATGAGCGTTATAATGAGCTATAATGATGCTAAGTGCGCTACACACTGTGGCGTTAAGCTAGTCAGTGCCTGAGAAGTCTGGTGTCTAATCAGCTGCCGACAGCTCTGCACGTCTGCACACACGTTGTGGTGTTATGGTATAAGTCCTAAAGTGTTACCTGCAAACGTTGTGTTATTATTTGATTGCTGTATTTGATTTACTTGGTATACTTATATTACTTATATTTGTTTGTGTTTTTCAAAATCAGCACTCATACCATTGCGGTAACTGACATTTCATTTACCCATAAAAAATGTGCACATATTGTTGGCCCTGAATTTCTGCGCTCCTAACTTTTAAGTTGGGAGTGAGTAAGGAAGGAGACTTTGGGACTCCCATTACCACGTACGGAAAACGGTGGACTGCTCCCTTCGGGTTGGAAGTGAGTTGTTGCCCCAAGTGAAGGAGTTCAAGTATCTCGGGATCCTGTTCACGAATGAGGGTAAAATGGAGCGCGAGGACAGGCAGATTGGTGCGGCGTCAGCAGTAATGCGGGCGTTGTACCGGACCGTTGTGGTGAAGAGGGAGCTGAGGCGGAAGGCATAGCTTTCAATTTACCAGTCGATCTACGTCCCAACCCTCACCTATGGTCATGAGCTCTGGGTAGTGACCGAAAGAACGAGATCGCGGATACAAGCGGCCGAAATGAGTTTCCTCTGCAGGGTGGCTGGGCTCAGCTTTAGAGATAGGGTGAGGAGCTTGGACATCCGGAGGGAGCTCGGAGTAGAGCCGCTGCTCCTTCGTGTCGAAAGGAGCCAGTTGAGGTGCATCGGGCATCTGATCAGGATGCCTCCTGGGCGCCTCCCGTTAGAGGTGTTCCGGGCACGTCCAACTGGTAAGAGACCCCGGGGGAGACCCAGAACTCGCTGGAGGGATTATATATCTCATCTGGCCTGGGAACGCCTCGGGGTCCCCCAGGAGGAGCTGGAAAGCGTTGCTGGTGAGAAGGACGTCTGGAGTTCCTTGCTCA
>OMKQ01088118.1:6761-30233 GCA_900302335.1 Phycis phycis | reverse complement strand
GCATGAGAACAATAGTTAAACCGGCAGAGATAAAGAGAGGCAGTCAGAAAGAGAGGTGAGTTTGTGTATGTTTGTGTGCATGCGTGTGAGAGAGAGAGAGAAAGCGAAAGAGAGAGGGCTGGATTAGTGAAAGAGAAAATGATAACAGGCATTTTTTGAATAAATGGAGCCAGAGAGAGGGAGAGAGAGCTAGAGCGGTAAACACACAGCGACAGAGGAGGATGCCGAGAGTATGAGAGAGTTGGAGAGAGAGAGCGAGTGAGATAGACAGAGAAAGAGGATAAACAGAGGGAAAGTGTGAGAGTGATAGAGAGGGAGAGTGATAAAGAGAGAGCAAGGTGGAGAAAGATGGAGAGCGAGGGAACGAGAATTAAAGAGGGCCAAAGATAGAGAGAGGTGGATAGAGTGAGAGAAAGATAGAGCAGCAGAGAGAGGCAGAGCGAGGCGGCAGAGCTGTTAAAGATTAATGACAGTGGATAATGGTGGTGGAGGTGGTCATAGTTGATTGAAGGCAGGGCATGGATTAAAACTACCATGCAGTGAATCCTGGGCTATAGATGGACTCACACTACTGCTACACCGCCACTGGCTTTGTTGCTCCATTTTTAGAGCTTCCTTCTGTTTCCTTTCTCTTTTTTATTCTTCTATATTTTAATATTTTCTTTTTTTGGTGGGTGTATTCACAATTAAACCATTTTACTGCATGGATACTTTTCATGTTACTTCAAATATCATTAATAGAACAGTGCAGGATGTTTAATGAGTCATTGGCATGTCATGGGATGTCAATTGACAGCAAAATGTACAATTTATTAATTAACAAATCCCTTGCATATTCAGGTTTTCCTGTTGCAGTTGTGTGGACACGTGTTTGTATAAATATGCACACATTAAAAGACCCAGCACATACAAATGAACACCAGTTGAATTGGACTGAAGTGTTTTGACTAATTAGGTTGTATTTCAAACAAAAAGTGAGTATTGCGAATGAAGACATTAATATTTATATGCTTTGGGGAATCCAGTACTTTCCAGACAAATAAGATTGATAAAACACACAATTACAAAACATACCCATAAACTCTGCTCAAAACCAACACTCACACATTATTCAAATGACACCTGCAGGTTTTCAATCAGAGAGTGCCACGTATTTCTGTGCCGAAGTAGGATAGAGAGCGCTTGTATCCACGAGCCAAACCCAAAGCAGCACTTAGGAGGCTCATTAGAAAGTGTTTGGTGGACACTGGCGTGTACCTCTGGAGACCCACAGCTAGCTGGATTAGCTTGTGCGCTTGGTTGACTAAAGTCTAGATGGAGTAGCGGCAGTAGAAATCTCAGCCTTTTTGATCCTGCACCCGCCCCACCACCACAACCCAACACCCAGCCACCCACCTCCCCTCCATGTTCCTGCCTTTAATACCAAACCACCGCTACACCAGAGCAGAACTAAGGACTGACTCCACTCCTCCAGTGCTTTTCTACGTCTCTCTACCGCCTCGCTCTACCACTCCTGCAGTCCTTGTCTATGTCCCTCTACCGCCTAGTTGACAGCCACTGGGTCAGGTAGTACATTCTGCATTCTGGACCCTGCAGACAGTGTGTTCTTGTGGAAGTTTACTACCTCGGTATGAACCCAGAAACACTCCTGTGATATTTTCACACATTTTAGGTGGTGAATAGAAAAATATATTTTTCTTCCTGTTTCTCAACTGATGGGGAAATTTAGAATGTATTTATGTAGATGTGTGTGTGTGTGTGTGTGTGTGTGTGTGTGTGTGTGTGTGTGTGTGTGTGTGTGTGTGTGTGTGTGTGTGTGTCGGTTTAGAATCTAAACCGACACACACACACACACACACATATATATATAGATAAAAAGTTGATGCAAGTCATAAGAGATATATTTCAGATGATAAGTTACTAACATGTGCTCTCAGAGGTCCTCATTAAGCCCCCTAATGAATGACAATAGAAGAATCTGGAAATAAGTAATGAATTATTAATAAAAGCTTTGAAAACATAAAACAAACTGTTGAAGGAAGAACAGTTTTTCAATGAAACATTAAATCATTTGGAAAGCCAGCCTTCCACAGTGTAAGTTACAAGTAATTGGCTTGAAGTCATAGCAATGTCTACTTCTAGAAATAACTTAAATTTGTTTAATAAGAGATTGATTCCATTCCATTAATATTCTCGTGACCACCTATCTGTTCAGTCGTGTTTAAGGTCTGTAGGTAGACTGTAAGAGCCATCATGAAAATGCCATCCTTCAGCTATTAGTGAGTGAAACGCACAGTGAAAATATGTTACTAGTTGTTCTGTATCTTAAGCAGCCTCACAGGCTAAGCAGCTTAGGAAGATCTTAGTTTTAGGGACCTTGATATCATTTAAACCATTCCTAGTCAGTCTGATAAGCTGTTATTAAAACCCTGGGGCATTTTGTTCAGAACTCAGTGGATTGAGGAACGTTGAACATGTAGGATCATATCAGATAGAGGATTCATTGAGAAACACTTTGAGTTTTGTGACAGCGGGGACTCTGCATCTGTTTTTTAACTTTAGTTTTATTAACCCAGTGACACTTACAGTAGTTGTGTCACTGGGAATTGCTTAATCACTAAAAAATCACAAAGCTACACTCTACCTACACCCATGTACACACACACACACACAAACACGCACACAAGCACACATGCACACACGCACACACACACACACAGATAGGGGCGGCAGTAGCTCAGTGGGTAGAGTGGGTGGACAGAGCGGGTCGTCCACTAACTGTAGGGTCGGCGGTTCGATCCCCTTGATCCCCCTCCTCCAACTGTCCACATGTCAAACCCCACAAATGTACCGATTGTAAGTCCCGTTGGACAAAAGCGTCTGCTAAATGCCCCTTTACCCTTTACACACACACCAGGTGGATCAGAGCATATTTTTGCTCTGCTTTGTCCATATACCAAATGCCACTGTTAATAATGCCTAATCTTAGGCACTTGTAGTTGAGAAACATATTTTTAAAGAAGAATGTTTCTAGATAGATAGATAGATAGATAGATGCTTTATTAATCCCCATAGGGACATTTTTGGCATCCAGTAGCATTTACATATATACACATACATGTATCACACACGTAGAAGGAGCATAGAACAGGTACATAAAATAAACAAAAAAATAAATTAAATTAAATTAAAATTAAGGAGTAAGGAGTGACAGTAATAAGCACAATGGATCATGGCTAGGCTATCTCTCTCGCTGTTCCATCAGTATCAGTCTCTGCTCCCATGGGGACAAGAGACATTCACCATCACTGTGTAGTGTGAGAAGATCTGGAGGGCGTAAATCATCCCCAGGTAATCCTTCCTTTTGTTGTCCACCTGCATTGAAGGCAGAACACATCTGAAGCACATCTGTCTCTTTGAATCAGACATCCATGGGGGAGGTCACAACTCACCCTTCCACCTTGGCAAGACCATTACATATATACACATATATCCACATAAATACACACACATATATATATAATTCAGCTGCATTATTGATGAAAGCCTGGAGTTCTGGGAAGTGCGTATTTATACATAACATTTGTTTTGGTGTCGGCGAGTCATCCAACTGAGTGTCAGGAAGCTGCTATTCCCAGCAGAAATGTCAGGGGAGGAGGGGGAGGAGTTTGCTCGGCAGCACTCCAGTGTGTGTTGGTGACGGGCTACGACCCCATGTCATCTCCTCATCTCTGGATGGATCGGGAGGCACCAGCACTACACTCTCAACAGCCACTTTCAAGGGGACCCAGAAAGGCTCCCTGTCCGCGAGCCTTTCTCTCTCTCTGTCATTTATTTAACTCGCTTCTGTGCCAGATGCTGGAATACATACTATATATATATATATATCCAGGGTGGTAATTGAGTTGAGCTGAAGGATATGAAGTTTGTTGAGGGCACAGCTGAGATCCTGTTCTGCATAAAACCTCTGTGATGTTTTCATCTATAGCCCTCCTATCCTCTCCTCTCCCATCCACTCCCCTCAACTCTTATCCTCTTTTCTCCTCATCTTATTTCTACTCATCTCCTCTATTTTCTTATCCTCTCTTTTATTCTCGTCCCCTCTCATCTCCGCACTTCATTTTATTTCCTTTCATCCCCTGTTCTCTCCTTCTCTCCGGTTCACTATTAATAGTGAATAGTCCTGATAATAACTAATGATATATCATGCATTTTACACTTACAGAAGAAGGAAGGCCACTCTTGCTTCTTAATTACCTTCCACTTTCTATTCCTTACCAGAGTATATTCATTCTGATCAACAGGCTGTACAGGTTAGGTCTTGGGACTCGGTCATGGGTATAATTTACACCAGCATGACTTCCTATGTATTTTGTTGTAAATATATTTTTTTTTTTCTGATTTGATTTGACTTGATTACAGCAGTGGTTTGTCGTGTTCAACATAAAATCTCTGATATGTCTCTTTTCTTTCATTATGCCTGGTACACACTAGACTTTTTTTTATTTAGAAAACAGATAACACACCTAGCAATAGATTTTTGTTGTTAAATGTGTGGAAGGCAATGATTTTGCCATCACAGGACACCATACACTAACCAATTCCATTTCTCACCAGCCCAGTACTGATGATTAATCTCTTGCACAAATCACATAAACGTGCAAACATGGGGGACGGCTGCAATGATATGCTAGTTTTTGAACTTTGAAAGAACAATTATAGAACTATAGACAAAGGCATGGAGAAGGCATGAAAATGGACTGCAAAGTGTACAGTCTAGTGTGAGTTGGACTCCCAATTAGCTTTTATCTTTCCCACATGACAATCCATACATCGTGTATGGTTTCCCCCACACTGTAGGATATCCGATTCTAAATATCGAACATCTTTAATATTTCCGATTTTGAAATCAGTGCAATTGTTAGAACCATAAAAAAACAGGGCTATGCAACCAAAATTGGAAGGGGTAAATCATGCACAAAATTGGGCTAAATATCCTGTGGTTTGTACCCAGCAATAGGCGATATTTTCTGCCAACCAATTTTTTTAATTTTTGACCAAGTGATTTTTTAATTTTCTTACAACCAATTTTAGAATATACTGTAAACCCAACAACACCTGTGGAACATGCCACAAAGGTTAGACTACACCAAAATGAGTACTCTAGTAATCTTTTTTGAGGGTGAACTTTGACTATTGCTTGTGTTTCTTCTACATCACAAGCTGCTCTCGAATGTAGCAAGTGGCTTCTAATAGAGATTCATGAGATTTCATGAGATTTAGACATGAAATTTTAGACATGATGCCATCTTCAAGTCCTTCCATCCAAGTGTGACAGCTTCCTAAAATTGACTCAGAATCTAAGTTGTGTTACATGCACAAATGAGCACGATTCGTGATGTCACAAATGGATGGCACCTATACCGGTCCAGTGAGCACAGATATGCAAATACTTCGTCAAACTTCACATCTAGTAAATGTGGAGGCGTTTCTAATTTGCATAATTGTTTTCGCTTACCTCCATAAAAAGAATGGTGTACAGTATGCCTTCAGTATATTGTATTGAACAAAAAATCACTATGGTATGAACCATTAAATAAATTACTACATAAATACAAAAAAAAAAACAATGAATTACCATTTTGTGTTGATATCCATTACATTTTCATTACAAATTTCCCATCTTGGGTAAATTAAGAAGATCTTATCTTGTATGTTAGCATTTAAGCACAGAGTTTGAATTCACAAAAGCAGGGAAACTGCATCTAGTTGTATTCCATTTTTTTTAAACTTTTTTAGCTCAATGATATTGCAACCATTTGGGAGCATTTGAGCAGAATTATTTTTGGGATGGAAATATGTGTAGATGTCACCTTTGTTGAATGAATGAATGAATGAATGAAACTCTAGTGATCAATGAATGAAAGAGACGAGTGAGGAATGGAAGAAAGAGCAGCTAACTTGTTTTCTGTCCAATGAGAAGACAGCAATGCCTTTTTGCAAGCCGTGCAAATTGAATGATAATAATAGTAATGGTCACAGCAGATGGAACAATAACAATAATTATTCATAATGCACTTAGTTTATACCCTCAAAGTGCCCCAGCTTCACGGCTCTGCAGTGTATCTCCACACAGGGCGGCCCTCATAAATGAATTTCTTTAGGAATTTAATTACCCACACGCTAGAAAAAGGTGGTCTTGTTACAGAGGTGCCATGTAGAAACAAGGAGAAAGTAATGAGCCAATATCTTCACTGCTTTGAACCAGGAATTGGCTTTGAAAAGCAAATTAAACCTTAAAAAAGCTTTTTTGTTTTTGCATAATTCACCGCGCTGCTCTGCTTTGATTGCCAATTTTCCTGCATTATCATTGCATAATTCATCAGCTACTTTGGAACAATACTTATGGAAAGTTGTTGTAATCTGTCTTTACATTACGCAACTTCATATAGACAAACCCTTTCTGTAGTATTACATGATACAACCAAATGAGCTCTACAGTGCAGGCATGTTGTGGAGGTATGTTTATTAGTGTTATGCTTGTTTTCTATGACTGTCCTTTATGTCGTGTCACCAAAGCGTTCACCTCATCCATCACGAATAGACATGGAGAAGATATATGTAGATATAGTGTATATATCTGTTCATATACACATTTAAGTTACAGGTTAATTCAAGGTGCTGATTTTGACATGTTGGTCTAATTATAATCATACTAAAAGGTTATGTGATATGATAACTGCTTGGATTTCAGGCTGTCAAATTATCTAATCAGCTGCATTCAGTGGAACCAATAAAACTCTGAATCATCATATCCTTCAAAATCTCATTTACAATTTCCTTTCAAGAGATATTTCAGCCATAATTACAAATATGACAATTAGACAATATGAAACGCTGAGCCCTTCGGAGCAGCTTTGTTTGTAATTTAACTTCAATGGAGACACGATATCAGTGCATATTAGATATGTTCTCCTATCAATACGTGATTGGCCTCAGTGTGTGGAGCACTCCACACCACATCGATAGCTTCTTTGAAGACCCATCAGTGATTCTGATCACAGCAGCCGAACAATGGAGAATTCATGACCGCACTGTTAACCACTTCAATATGGAGCATGGTAATGTTCATCATTATAGACACAGTGAATAGACACAACCGTTTAAAAATAGAATAAACTGCCAGCAGTGCAATTCATCAATTAAAATATACTAGAATTGATTTGGAGAAATCCACCTCATTGGAGGGCCTTGTTCTCCTCATACCCACCTTGTTTTTGTTCTTTCAATTTCACAAAATGAAAGATCAAAAGCTGAACTTATATTGAAAAGAAGGGAAACAAATAAACGTGGTGGTTATTAATGAATAACAACGACAGTGACAGGCTGCACGCTGTAAATTTGTTTAATCTCTTCCATTTGTAATAATAGCAGATCTATGAGAGATATCAAAGGTATGCATTATAGCATCTGTAACATCTTAAAATGCAGGTCAAAGTGCTTTACAAAATATTGTAGCAGAATTGTTGAAATGAATGAAAATATCACAATATCATAATAACACAAAACTGAAACAATTGACTTATTAAAATCTATCAAATCTTTATATATATCTTGTGTAAACATGGCTGATGGTAAGCCCTGTTAGAGTCCAGTCTAATCACAATGTGTCTTCCCTCCTTTACCTGGAAGACGCTCTCTTTCCAACTAAAATACTCACAAACTAGCACTATATACTATGTATAATAATAAAAAAAAATATATATATTGCATTTATATAGTGCTTTTCTAAATACTTAAAAACAATTCACATAATATAAGATAAAATACGATCATGAAATATATGAATAAAAAGTCACATTAAAACATTTAACAACAACAAATTAAGAGGGATAGATAGGTGAGGAGGGATTGACGTTAAAAGCAATTTAGCCGCAGATTTTTCTATTCAAAAATACTTACAGTATTGTTTTTTCTTTATTGTTTTCGCTATGTATCATCAAGGAAACCATAGTGGTAAACCATATGTTATCTTTCTCAAGGATGCCTGCAGGATATTGGGGTTTGAACTAAGAACTGCTGAAGATAATTCAGGTAGTTTATAAGTGACATTTGAAGTTGTTAATAGAATAGCATACTTTCAGTACTTCAGTACAATACTTCTTTTACGCACTTGTGACATCAACACATGTTTAGGGCCTGAAAGCTGCTATTGGTTCTATAACTAGCAGTAAACTGCTTTCATAAGGGAGGGGAGAGTAGGAGGGGGAGGGGGAGAAGTTGGAGAGAGCAAATACATTAAAGTATAACTTTGGTATTTTACAACCTTGACCTTATTTTCACGTCCTTTTTGGTCTAAGTGACGAATGCAGACGACAATGTATGTCATTTAAGTGTTTGTTTTTTAAACTTAAAGGCTATGATTGTTATTATATGTGTTTGACAACATACAGAATGGGTACTGTATTAAACAGGCACTGTATTAAACAGGCACTGGGGCTACATTATTAAGGACCATGTTATTGATAAGCTCTGATGTTCTGATTCTGCCATCGGTTTTGGAGAAATTAAGAAAATGTATTTTTTATTTGCTTAAGCTAGATAAAGATTGCAATAGTTACACAGTATTTTTGCTATTCCCGAGTCACTCCAATCATTAAAACTAAATAAAAAAATTTATTTCCCTCTGTTTCTCCAAGCCTGCCTTAAGTGGGGGCTGCCTCGGCTTTCCCAGATCTGGGGAAATTAATGAAATATATTTTCTATTTAGACTAGATTATCATTAAGATAGTCATATTAGGGTTATCCCCAAACAATGTAGGCTAATAGAAGTTACATTTAGACAAATGTAACTATTCTTTGCCTTCGCTTGATCCAATCTATTTGTTATTGTGTCTAACCAAGTCTCTCTGAAGGAGAAGTCTTACCCTGAGCTAGCGAGAGGTTTGTAGTTATAAGAAATGTACTCATTGTCATTACAATCTCAATCCTCCTGGCCTAAATCTTTTAGATAACTCTAAACTACGCTTTCTAAAGTCCAACACAACAAATTATTGCTGACTCTCTCCAACTCTCAATCCTGTTTACACCATTCTCTTCCTGATTTCAGAGCGTGACTTTTTCTTGAGCGGCACTTGGTTAGACACAAAAACAAACAGACGGACTCAAGCAAAGGTAAAGAGAAAAGTTGACAATTTGAGCCTGTGAGTGAAAAACATTTGTAGAGGATGTACAGTGATGATGCGGTACTTTAATGGTACTCCTTTTGATTCTTTCAGAAGAATAAAGACAAATTAAGAATGAAGACATTTCTCATAATATGAAAACTTTTTTCAGTAGCAACAGCTTATTTTCAATAAATAACTATTATTGAGTCTATAATATTGTGATGGAAATGGAAATGTATGACAAACTAAAATAAATTAATAATATAAGCACGAATACTCTTTTAATTTAATAAAACAATTCACAAAATAACATACATCATAGAGCAACACTGACGGGGTATGCAATCAGCTGGGCTGTAAAAAGGCTTCAAGCATTATTTTAACAGTTCCTTTGAAGGAAGATCAGTATATCTGCCTTTTTTCCTTTTGTAGTGATCGTTCATCCAGAATAGTGTTGTTGATATTTCCCATGCTCTTGAATTGTGCTAGAAGTCTATGATTTCATTGCAGAATGTTCAAACAACCTTTTAAGTTTCATGATCATTTGAAGTACCCTGTTCAAAGCCATGTGTCTTATGTGGAACTTAAGTGGATCGTGTTTCCAACGAGAGTGCTAACACCGTCGCCCCCATAAAGCCGTGCTATAACTTCCAGTACTGCTGAAAACCTTTAGCCAAGACCCAGAACCCAATCCTCCAACATTTTGTCTTTACTGCACAAAGTAACACCCAGTGGCTCGTCTGGTTACATAGGAGCTCTGCCGTGACAGAGAGAGCCACTGACCTCCTCCACACCACATGTACTTGTGATATTGTAGTTTTTGCTTTTGATGTGTTATTAAAATAAACATGTTTTTTTTACCAATTGAACTGTTTCAGAAATTCTAGGTGAAAAAGCGATGCCGCCAACTGAATGCCTATTTTGAAAGGTTACATGCTGGAATGTAGGCATTACAACTATCGCAGCATTAATCTAGCCGTAATTAATACTACGGTCAACTTTACTACTTTAATCATTTAGCCCAGGGGCCTGTTTAACACCGGGTTTTGGGACCCATCACTAATGTTGTCAGACCCTTTTACTAACAATCTGAGCCTGGCACTGGAAAAAACAAATATTTTTAGTGGATGTCTATTGACAGGGTGCATCGCAACTGGTTTCGCTCTCGCTCCAACCTGGCTCAATACTGGGCACATTTTTTTAATAATGTGTCCGCATTAGTCTGTTACACCCAAAGTTATGGGAAAATAGTGGCAAGGTTGAAAACAGTAAGTTACCCATTAAACATAGTCAGAAAGCGAGAGCAAATACATTACAGAGAGAGAAAGACAGAACAAAACCAGTGGAAGGGAATGTCAGTTCTACGATGGGATGCAACAGTTGGACAAAATTTGAAACTCACCAAAGGTTAAACAGGCCAAAGAAATGTCATCCAAATGCCACTTAAACATTATTTGGCCTTTTGGAACCTTCCATCACATGTGTGTGGATGAGAACTCTGGGTAAAGTGTGGCTGAGGGAGTAACGCTGACTTAGTGCTAAAGGTCGCACAGGACTGAGATGACACACAGCTTTGATAATTAGGAGTTCTAAAGAGCTGCTGGGTTTTTCTTCCTACATGAGATGTGTCTGACTTAATCCAGAACACATAAAAGAAATAGAAGGTGGAAAAACATCAACATTTTGTTCGTTTTTTGATGAGTAAAAACATTTAAAGGACAAGACCTGACGGGGTGATCAAACCATCGTAATTGTCTCTCCTGGCATCACTAAAACACCCATTAAAGTGTAATTATATGTCAAAATCACATTGTTGTGCAAGGTTGTATGTATATATATATATATATATATGAAGCATAGGACATGAAGCATAGAACCACTGGTGGGAATTTAACCTGGGTAGCTACAAGGTGTTTGACTGAGGAAGTTAGCATACTAGCTGGTTGAGCCCCCTTATTTATTCATTCATTCATTCTAACTGTAACAAATTATGCAAAACATGTATTCCAAACCTCTTTGGAATACACAGCTTCCATAGAGGTTTTCAAATAACCAAGATAATCAACTCAACTCCACCTTTATGTACAACAAATTGTGAATATAGGCAACATGAAGGAATTGTTATGTAAATCTTTAGGAAGCTCAAAAGACTCAGACAGCTAATACTCGGGAGAGAGGGATGATTGAGAGGGATGAGTGACTGAGTGATGAGGAGAGATAAGGGAGGGATGGAGGAGTTGAGAAGAAAGGGATGTATGAGAGAAGGATGGAGGAAAAGATGGAAGAGGGATGAGGTGGTGGATGGGAGAGCTGGAGAGAGAGAGAGAGAGAGAGAGAGAGAGAGAGAGAGAGATGAGGTGCAAAGGAAGAGATAACAGCATCCCTCCCCCCCAGAGAAACACAGCACAGCTCCAGGTAATTAATTTCCTCAAGGACAATTATTCTCCTGCTTTAAGATAATGATGAGGAGCGAGGGGGGAGAGTTGGGCGGGGGTGTTAGGAGATGAATGGTGGTGAAGAAAGCTGTCTCCTCCCATCCCCCATCAGACCTGGTCAGAAACTGGAGGATGACCTCTGCCAGTGCTGTCATGGTGACATACTACATCACATTGAAAAGTTCAGGGATCTCTTGACTAATTAATCTCTCCAGAGAGATACTGGCCAGCAGCCCTCCTTAAGAGTGATACCTTAACGAGGTTATCGTTAACAGATAGATGTTAACGAGATAATGGTCAAGAGATGCTACTACAAGATTATGGTTATCTAAGAGATTCTTGTTGAGATATATCTTACATATAGATATATTTTAACAGTCGCTCAGAGACCTGATTGAGATCATCATTAAGAGAGATAGTTAAAGAGATTATCGTTAAGAGATCTTAATGGGACACACTTTCTGTGTTAGTTATAGCAGCAGCATGTTATAGCAGCAGCATGGACACCAAATACACAACCATACTTATTGTCATAATAACAGTAATTATAAAAACAGCGATGACAACAACAACAAAAATTGTTATTACAATATAGTATAATGATTACAGTACAATTACAATGAATCACCTCACACAACTCTGTATTTACAAATTGGCACTCTGAATAGCCAAGGCTAATTCAGTCGTGAATAAACCTAAACATTTATCTACAGATCAGTTGTGGCCTGAGACATAACCAATTGATTCCAATGAAATCATCATCTAAAGTTAATTAAGGTAATGCACAAATTCTGCCCTATAGTGAAATCACAAGTGGGAGTGTTGTCCAAATGATCTGCTGAAATGTAGAGCGATATGGTTATGCCAACGTGTGACATCTCTATAGGATTACATTTGAAATGGCTTGTGATGGCTAACAACATCACATCCGTTGATAAAAATAGGCTACCTTTAACAAAAACATGCAGTCCACTCTCTGCTCCGTTGCCCAGTATTGAACAGGATAATGGTTTGCAGCCATTTTAAAATGCCCAGTTTACCAGAAGCTCAGGAGGAAGTGGTCATCAAGGATGGGTCTGCTGTGCTGGTCTCGATCCTTAGCCAGTAGATCTATGAGTGTGGTACTCCCAGCAGGGGTTCAGACCCTGTAGAGAGGATCTATCTATCTATTCTTGCATCTAAACTACTGTAACTGTAAATTTCCCCATTTGTGGGACAAATAAAGGGTTTTCTAATCTTTTCTTATCGTATCTTACAGTATGTATCTCTGTAGGCACTCAGACAGAAGTACAATACAGTTTTCACCACTTGTTCCTCCTTCCTCTTTTTTTCTATCCATGAACCATTATTTTTGTTTCCCAATTCTGAAGAATTCATGTGATAGATATTCTTGATGGCTTTTTTTCATCTATAAATTGCTTGTCCCAGTGCTGCTATCTTGGCGAGGTCTTTTTTGCAAATTAGACTTGTTGTCTTTTCTTGTTGGAAATAACCCAGTTAAATAAATGCAGTGTCAAATTGAATCAAATTAATCGCAAACAATAAAAGAAACCAGCTATCTGTAGCAAAATGAGCTGTAGACTAAAAGGATGCTTCCCGTTCTTCCAAAGCGCCAAACTCAATAACTGCGACTAGCATCACTCGTTGCTAGAGTTGGTCTTTTGGTACAGTACGTGTCAGCTAGCTATGGTTCCAGAATGTGCGGTATCAACAGACATTGAGTGCCAATACAAGATGACATAGACCTTCAGTTTCAGTGGTTAGCACAGCTGAAAGCGCTATTGATATTAAGCCATTTAGCTGACACTTTGCCAAAAGACAATTACATTGTATTTATTTTTAGATGCATGCCATTTTTAAGGAGCAAGTCACCTTTATGAATTATAAACAGGTGAACATGCCAGGCATGTGATACTGCATGTGATACTTTAGCCAGTGGGTTTTAACCGAACACCAGACTGCTCTGCTTTATTAATTCAGATGATTTATGATATAATGACATTTTAAACATTTATTTCTGATGTAAGCTGTACAACTGTACTACTATTGCTCTGTTGACTTCACAATGTGCAGAAGAAACCCACTGTAAGAATAGATAAGTTGTATAAGCTGACTGCTGCAGCTGTAGCAATGACCAATTTAATATTAAGAGGAAGCCTTAATTAACAGTTTATGGAAACGTTTTTCAGAGAGAGAGCGGGACTCAATAATCTAGCTACCATAACATATCTTTAATTTAACGCTTTAAAATACTTCAGAAAAATTGTGTGGGAAAATAGATCTTTGATATACTCACAGTTCAACTATTGGTTGTGAGAGAGGATGTAGAATGTGGCTATATATACAGTATATATACTATAGTTGGCCTATTATTAATGTTCCTTCTGATGAAAGTATCCGCTAAATTACTAAATGTAAAAGTAAAACAAATGCTAAGGAGCAGCTGGTATAAAAAACATCAATTTGTGGTAATCGATGAGTCACAAAATGACACAACAGAAAGGAGCTCAGAAACAAGTAAACTTTTCCAATTACAACCCCCCTGTAAATAATGACCTCAGTGAAATATGACTCGAGCTACAAATAGCAAAATAACAGTTCATAAACCGTGTACTGCATAAGCATCCCAGTTATAGTTACAGGCATAAGTCATTAGTCTACGCCTGTTCTCCATTACTCTGATGGTTACAATGAACTATAGCGTAAATAAATGTAGCTAATGCTGAAATATGGCTCTATGTCTCTGTCATTCTGAGACACAACTCTGGTGTGAGCATTAAGGACAACGTGATGCAACAATGGATTGGCTGACCTTCCTCTGCAGGAGATAATCGTAGAGACCTCCCTTCAATTCATAGCTTCTCACCCCACTGCTGCTTACCAGACAAGCTGAAACACCGGATGAGGCCATCTTTCTTTGCTTTCACCCTGCCGTTAACAGTTAAACTTATGAGGAGTTGTATGTATCGTACATGTTCATTATTTTGTAAATATGGCTTATGGAACACATGGTCATTGAGCCATTGAGTTATAGATTGATCGATCAACAGATTCCTGATTTAGTTACTTTGCTTGCTTTATGTGCAATAATCTACTATTGATTATGTTCAAAAAGTACTTATATTATGTCATTTACTTGAAAATGTAATCTAGTATTGATTTGGTTCTAAAATTATGTGCTTAACTATTCACTAAATGTATCTATTATATAACAACTATTATATTATTGATTCTGTGTATGCTGGTGCTTTAAACATGGTCTAGTCCACATAGTCAATGGAAAATAGGCTGAATTTACATAACTTTCACCAAATTCACCCATTCACACTCTCTCTCTGTCCATCTTATGATTTGGCCTGTCACTCTGTCAGACTAGGCAGCACTATAAGAGTTAACTGCTGTCTGTCTGTCTCTCTCTCTCTCTCTCTCTCTCTCTCTCTCTGGCCCAATCATATAAGACATGTTACCCCGTTTAAAGCACGTTGGGTTCAATTGCTCTTCAATGTCATACATTTAGCAGTAGTGATTCCTCTGAACACATAGACATACACTATTCTAACGCCCTTAATGGAAATTCAAATTTCTTTATCCATTTTTTCTTGCATTAATTGCAGCTTTCAGGATTAGCTAATTGCTAAGGCCAAAAACCACGGTTTTGGTGAAGATGCGTTGCCCTAATACAGACTAGCAAATTCATCTGTATAGCAGGAATGGGCGGGGAGGAAGGCTCTGCTTTTCAGCCAGGCTAGTGACAGGATGAGGGGAGGGTGGGGGTGATGGATGTTGGAGAATCGGTCCTCAGAGCATGTATTCCACGGCAACCTTTGGTCAGGGGAAGATTGGGAGATGCGGGTGGTCTTGACAAGGTGGGCAGGTGAGTCGTGACCTCCCCAATGGATGTGCGCCTCAGAGAGACAGATGTGCTACACATATGTTCCGCTTCCGTGCTTTAGGTTGAGGAAAACAAAGGAAAGGAATACCTGGAGTTGATTCACCCTCTCCAGATCTTCTCACTCTCTAATGTGATGGTGAATGTCTCTCGTCCCCATGGGAGCTGAGAGAGCAGGAAGGGAGATGGACGAGACACGATCCCTTTTATTACTGGAGTTTTAAGACATTCTTCTGAAAAAACATCATTCCCAAAAGCAAGAGAGTTCTTAAGAGATAAGGTGGGGTTTTCTATACATAGAGGACGAAGCCGAGCGAAATAAGCTCTGGTCCACCAGGTGTATGTAACTGTGTGTGTGTGTGTGTGTGTGAGTGTTTGTGTGTGTCTGTGTTTATGGATTAGTGTGTCAGTGTGTCTGTGTCTGTGTGTGCCTGCTTGTTTGTGAAACTGTGATAGTCGGGGAAGTCTCTGTTCACAAAATGTTCACTATTTCCTCAGCCTCAGAGTGTGTTGGGATTTGTTGTGGATTAGATGGGATTAGGTGAACAACCCCGGATGATATGTTGTTGTTTTTTTTAAAGGAAAAAAACAACAACAAAATAAACATGATATGTAACTTATTTTCAAGTCTCAAGTTGGTTCAAAATATATAATGATTGGTTAAGAATGTTAGTATTATGATTGATGATTGGTTCAGAATATTAGCATTATATTATTGGTTAGGCCGGCCCACTTGACACCCTCACGTCTCAATGACACACTCGCGAAACAATTCAGTTCAATTCAAATTCATGTTTAAAATGTGTTTAATGAAGTTTGATAGAAAACTGTAAAAAAAAAAAAAAATAGGGAAATATTATAATATTATTAATAATATTTCAATATTATTTCATAGGAGGTAGGTAATTATCCCCATGAATTGTGAGGAAAAGCAAGAGAAAAGCTTGGGGTCTCAGCTTCAGAGTTGATGCGTTAGCAGACATCTATTGGTAATCTGCTTTCAGGTAGGCTTTGTTTCACACTTTACAGCGCTCGGCTTTCTAATAATTCATGAGGCTTATGGGGTTTTACAAACGGCTCCCCCCCAGGAGCATGCCTCAAAACACATTGAGGACCAGGGGCGGTGTTACTACTGTAGATTCAGGGTGGGTTGTTTCTCTGTTCTTCTCTCTCTCTCTCTCTCTCTCCCTCTCCCTCTCTGGATGTTATGGCTGCCAATAGGGAAGATGTAAATCCAGGGTGGAAGTCATCACTGTTTTACAGCAGCAGCTTGTCAGAGTGGGAGCTTTGAATGGCTGCTCCTCTCTACACACATTAGAGCTGGACGTTACTCTCTCTGTCTCCCAGAGTCAATGTAAACACATTGACTCTGACATTACACTGACTCTGACACCATCAGCAGTAACATTCGAGATGGAACAAATTCTTGGCCACGCTAAGATCCATGACTGAGGTGATCCGATTTAGCAAGATTGACATGGTAGAGATGCTTTTGTGTTTATGAATTGAATACAGTTTCCAATGTTAAGATAACTGTTCTAGTTTCTCTCTATGTGTGCAGAAAACTATACACATATATGTCTTTCTTTCTTTTCTCATCACATGAAAGATAGCCTCTGTTGTAGTACAGTAAGGAATAAAAATGTGTGTGGATGAGGGAATGGGCTGGTGCCCATTCCCTCTGCTTTTACTTACTATTCTGTAAAGAAGACCAGCACGGATCCCCCTCCTCATGGTTTATTTAGAAATCCAGATGGCTATTTTGGCCGCAGTTAAGAATCTTTTAATACAACAGATGCTAAATTACCAACCTTTCCTTGAAGGCTTTTGGCTCGATATCTTAATGCAGTTATGTCTAAAAGCCTATTATCTTACGCAAATATGTGACCTGCTCGCCCCTATCAAATGGCATAAAGTGCAGCTGAGAGATTCCAAGAGCGGAGGCCTCCTCTTCATCCGGCACAGCGGCTCTCACAGAGCACCGTCGCCCCCACCCCCACACCGTCGCCCCATCTCAACCTTTCTTCCAGCAATTTCACTGGGCTGTCAAAAAAAACAATTGCTCTTTGTAAAGAGGCAGAGGCTGGGGCAACTTTAATTTTAAAGATGTTTTAAATGAGCTGTCTGCATGTGATGGATGTATGCTGGAAACCTTGGACCATGCTTCCTCCTCCTCCTCCTCCTCCTCCTCCTCCTCCTCCGCACAGGGCCGTTATAATGAGACCTCTGTATTGATACTGTCAGCGGCACTTTCATATGCATCAGGCTGGATTTTTTATTTATTACAATCTTTTATTTTCACTTCTGTGTGCATTACCTGGCTGTCCGCAGGAAAGATAACAGGCACGGGATGTTATCAGTAGAAATTGCTGTGTCATCTGCAAATGGTGGCGTTCTGGCTGGCGACACCCTCTCTCCCGCTCATACAGCACAATCAGCGGGCCATCCATTAACCCCCGCCAGTCGATGGGGTGAATTCTATCCCTGGATCGATCAAATGTATTTCACCACCCTCTGAATAATCAGCATTTAAAGTATCTTTATGATACTTGACACAAATCCTTGTCTCTAAACAAAACCAATATATTAACTGCTCTAAAATATCCTACCACAATAACCACACCTACATGCACTAACAAATAGTTTCTAAGCCATTTTAAATGCAACCATAGTATTGTTATTCGCTAGACAAATAATTCAATACAGAAAGCGTTAGTAGGGGATTTAGATAGTATTTTCTGTGGTTTACAAATTTCTCTGTGAAATAGGGTAGACTGTCATCTGGATAATATATTTTATGGGTGGTCGATAACGTGGGAGAAATACTTTGACGTTGTGTGTACACAGAACACAATTTGTGATGTCACAAATGAGCTGATAACATAGCTGAGCCAAATCTGTACATCAGAGGGGAATCTGGGGAGGTTGTGATGTTTGCGAGAGATGCTGTAGAATATTTATAGGAACTGTTGTTCATTTGTAATTGGTTAAAACATCTTGTAATAGCATGAAGGATTTAAAATGTATTTTCTCATTCACAATAAAACAACAATGAAAGCGCAAGGACTATTTTAGATCTCCATGCAACACTCGTGATGTTCTTGTAAACAGTTGCTCATCCTTCTGCTTTGCATGCTTGGAATATCAACACAACACTTACACTTGATGAGCACGTGAAACGCAATCAGCCATACTCAAGTAAATACTATGTTTTATTGTTGTAGTCATAACATGCTAGATTGTAGTCTCAACAAAAATAATTATGTCTGTATTCTATGTTTTATATCTTTTTTCTGTTCCATCAAGTTTCCATTATGGTAAAAAGTTGGTAAGCATAATGGGTTACTTTTTTACATGAAAGTTATTCACAAGCAATGTGTTGATGGAGAGACGTTAAACATGCACTGATTTGCATTAAAATGATGCTCATTAGAACAATTTGAAGTTTGTTTGCTAACTGCTCTTTTTATCCTGAGGGAAAATGTACCCCAACATATTCTTGGTCTCAGAGGATGTTTGAAACTATCCTTCGGTCCTCGGATGTAGAACAACACAATCTGCATAATTGGCAGAAGACACCTATACATGTGGTCCAGCTTGTTCAGGTAATGACTGTTGAAGAAAGCAAAGTGAAATGCAGACAATCTGTTCCAGTGGAAGTAGGACGTGCTGAAGGGATCTGCTCTTCTGGGGAGTTGTAGCCTAATTGTGCCTCTGTGTGATACTGCTTCCATTAAAGTCTGCTGGGAGACCTGTATCGTAATTGCCACTTACAGTGCATTTTAGATAGATGTCATTAAGAAGCAGGTAGAGGTTAGGGCATCTTGTTCTAGGATACCACAGATACCACAGATAACACAGGTAAACTGTGGACACTGGGTTTAAACCCAGAACCTTTTTGTTGGAAGTCAAACAAACCTAAACCTAACAAGTGTCCTATCCTTGCACTACCACTAGCAGTGCTAGTGGTAGTAGTAGTAGTAGTAGTAGCAGTAGTAGTAGTAGTAGGAGCAGTGGTAGTAGTAGTAAGAGTATATAGTCTTAATATGTTATAGTACTAGTAGTATAGTATGTGCAGTTAATGCAGATGTGAGAGCCAGCCTATGTGATGACAGACAGACAGACAGACAGACAGAAGTACTTTAATGATCCCGAGGGAAATTGCCTTCGTCACAATACTCCAATGCCAAGTACAATATAAATATAAAATAAAATAAAATAAAATAAAATAAAATAAAATAAAATAAAATAAAATAAAATAAAATAAGATAAAATAGAATCTAATCTAATGAGTCATCATCAGGAGTCGTAGATTTGGTGAAAGGGGTTTGGAACTGACCAGAATCAAACTAAAATACCTCCTTCACACCACTGTCTCCTGCTGTGACTGTTCCGCTCATCACCAGCCAAATTACTGCTCTCACATGAGGCATGTCCTAAGTTAATGAATGGGAACTGGCGCCATTAGAGTCCAGTATACTGTTGAGCACACTGGGATTCATGTCTACAGGGGAACGGCTGTTTGTTTTTATAGAAATGATGTTGGGACTGGAAACATCTTTATTTTAATGATGATGTTCATCTTGCTTCTGCATTACCTCACCCCTGCATCGAGGGCTTGACATGAATGGAGGATATGAATTACTTTTTATGTTTCGGAATAAAACATGTAGATGGAATCTGCATGGTTTCAGAGTTTCCACTTCTCGTGGAAATCTTGGCTGTGATTGGTGCATATGGATTATATATGGATAAAAACAAAATGAGATGGTAAATATGCTCGTTTAATTCTTATTAAAGGTGATTTAATAGGTTACCCATAAAGGAATATGTACCTAAGATAATACAAATACATAGAATACAACTTTAAATAAAAAGCAATAATAACAATACTACTACTACTACTACTACTACTACTACTACTACTACTACTACTAATAATAATAATAATAATAATAATAATAATAATAATAATAATAATAATAAAAATATATATATATATATATATATATATATATACTGTACATTACTAAGTGTGCAAGTGGCAATAGGTATTGACATTGCAGCAGCAGTGGCTCTGTTGTTGTTACCATTTGCAGTCATTTAGCAGACGCTTTGATCCGCAGCGACTTACAGGGATTTATTTTGAGCTGCATGTCATTAAGGACCAGGTAGGCGTTCAGCTAGGTGAGGGGGTCAACCTGCTGGGACGCCTCCAGGTACAGTGCATACACTGGGGGTAATTGGAGGGTTACTCTCCAATCTGAGAATCGCTGGCATCTCAACACCTTTGTCTTGTAGGGTGTCAAGGTGCTGTGGAGACTATATCTGGGCCTGTTCTGATCCTCCATCCACTTACCACCGCCACAGTCGTCCTCCAGACTTCCTTTGACGTATTTGACATATGTGCATAACCTCTGATAGCTGTCGACAAGCTGCTTATTGCTCTGCCCAGTGACATTCTCATCTGTGTGAGTGTGTGTGTGTGTGTGAGTGAGTGCCAAAGGGTTCAATATGAAACACTTTGAGTCGGTCGAGAGCGAGATTAGTGGCTACAATCCAAGCCTCGGACTGCTGGTTTATTCTGGTTCCCCCACGCTCACTGGGACTTTTTAATTAGCCGGCCATGTTTTTTCAAAATTTTTTCACAAACCTATTTTTTTTCATGACTGTTTATCAAGCATCGTTTTTGGGGGGATAGGAGCAATAGTTTCTTTGCATGTGACATGTGATGGAGCAAACGCAGGTTGTGCTTGTTTTTGTGTGAAAGCCGAAACCAGGGTGGTCATTGATTTTGTTGGGTGTAGCAGGTTCCAGGCTGGGGTTCAAGCCATCCAGCAGACAGTTCTCTGGGCCTCTGACTGAGGCAATGCCTTGGCCATCTGGGCTTCATGACCCTACTAAATACACGGCTCACACCGTAACCTACTGTCGGAGCAGCATAACATCAACATCTATGCTGTCTAATCTACCACATTTATTCCCTCAGTTATTTTGAAAACAACAGAAAGATTTTTTTTCAAATCAAAGTAGGGATGGGTCATATGGCCTAAAATCCATACTGCGATATACATTGCAGCCTCTTGCGATAATGATACATATCACGATATATAAATTATAATTTCTGAGTTCCATTTCAGAACAGGTTACATAGACCCTAAGGAATATAGTTATATAGTTATATAGTGAATGGTCAGGCTAAAGAAAGGCTCCATGGTACGGCTCGACCACGTTGTAGTGGCAAAGTAAAGTAAGTCACACAGCTCTTTTTCAACCTCTTTGCGGAGTTCGGCATACAATTTTGGCATCTCTGTTTCCGTAAAGTATTTGCGGCTAGGTACCTCGTATCGTGGATCAATAGCTCTGATCATGGCTTTAAAGGCGCGTCTCTCTGCTGTTTCAAAAGGGGCCATGTCCTTACACAAGTAAACAATTCTGGCCCTTGAAATTTCAACCCATCGTGATGATGTTGATGAAGATGACGATGATGCTGCAGCCGGTTGTAGCTCGTGGCTCTAAATTTTGCGGGTCGCGGTAGATTGCGTCATCAACATGTGTTATAGCGATAGAGCCTAGAATTTGAATCTCTATCGTAGGCCATTTTTTTATTGTTTATGTCATATATTGTTTATATTGTGCATTACTAAATCAAAGTGTACTTTTAGGAATTATTATAGTCTATTTCCAGTAATGCAAATAGACTAGTGTTCTGTCATGATGCATGATGCATGCATTTTGATGCGGGCGTCAGTACTGCAATGTTCAATTTGAAGCTGGGATTTTTTGCAGTTCTTCAGCTTATAGTTCTAGAAGTTATCATTCAAGAGTGTTGCTGTGTTTTATATTACATCCAAATCATTCAAACAGAATAAAATATGTATTCGTTAATTTAAAATTGATCTATTCCATTTTTGTCCTTTTTAATAGAGAAGAATTTGATCGAAAATACACCAAAAAGTGTTATCAAACAATCAATAAAAAATCTATTGTGCGTTCCAATTTTCCACTCAATTCAAAATGTATGATTACATCATGGATTTCAGAAGTTTAGATTGAATTGAAGTGAGTAAAGTTGCAGTGTTTACAAGAGATCTGGCTCGTCTCTGTGGGTGCCTGGCTCTGAATGAGGCCAATAGCACTAATTAAACGGAAAGACAGCACCGCCATTGTTTAAGAGTGCGGAATAAATGAGCTGTCTCTCCAGTGTGAGAATAGTGTAATGAAGTGAATAAAATATATGAAAGCGGCCTCTTTTGTTTTGCTACAGATGATGTGTTATTCTCAGAGCTGCAGAAAGGGTCACCTTTCTAAATCATATTAATTATTTACGCTAATTATGCAGACAGAGCGAACCACATCCGCTCATCAGCAGAACCAATGCCATGGAAGGGAGAGAAATAGAGAGAAAAGCACACAGACTTGGCTGTTTAAAAAAACCATTACCAACTGGCAACAAACCTGAATCAGAAACGTTCAAATACTTTTGTTTTGTGTTTATTTGTTTGTCTTGTTCAATCAACTAACTTGAATGATTTCAAAAGACTTGTAACATGGTGCGCAGTACAAAATGTAAGCCAATTATTTCAGGTGTTGTTACATTACAGTAACAGTATTGTAGTATTTCTACTCGAGTTATCTGGTTTTCCAGTTTTCACAGGCACAGAGGAACTGTAAATGGAGTTGAGCATACACGTACTGTACAATAGGAGCTGCGGTTCAGATGAAAATACCTGCTTATTTGGAGCTTCATAATTGTTGACAATGTTGCCAGGCTCTGGATATCTTTGAAAGCTATTGATGTTATTATGATTATCATCATCATTATGATGATGATGATGATGATGATGATGATGATTATTATTAGTATTATTATTATTATTATTATTATTATTCCTTTCTTTTAATAAGAAATGTTCAAGATGAGGTAAATTTTACTGATCCCAGGTGGCAAAGTTGATCATTTAGAATATAATTGTGTATA
>OMKQ01088100.1:0-13734 GCA_900302335.1 Phycis phycis | reverse complement strand
TCTGCACTAAGCCTCTTCTACACTCTGAGCCTCTTCTATGCTGAGCCTCTTCTACACTGAGCCTCTTCTACGCTGAGCCTCTTCTACACAGAGCCTCTTCTACACTCTGAGCCTCTTCTACGCTGAGCCTCTTCTACACTGAGCCTCTTCTGCACTGAGCCTCTTCTGCACTAAGCCTCTTCTACACTCTGAGCCTCTTCTACGCTGAGCCTCTTCTGCACAGAGCCTCTTCTATACTGAGCCTCTTCTACACTCTGAGCCTCTTCTACACTGAGCCTCTTCTACACTGAGCCTCTTCTGCACTGAGCCTCTTCTACACTGAACCTCTTCTACACTGAGCCTCTTCTGCACTAAGCCTCTTCTACACTCTGAGCCTCTTCTACGCTGAGCCTCTTCTGCACTGATCCTCTTCTACGCTGAGCCTCTTCTGCACTGAGCCTCTTATACGCTGAGCCTCTTCTACACTGAGCCTCTTCTACACTGAGCCTCTTCTGCGCTGAGCCTCTTCTACACTCTGAGCCTCTTCTACGCTGAGCCTCTTCTACACTGAGCCTCTTCTACACAGAGGCTCTTCTGCACTAAGCCTCTTCTACACTCTGAGCCTCTTCTACGCTGAGCCTCTTCTACACTAAGCCTCTTCTGCACTCTGAGCCTCTTCTATGCTAAGCCTCTTCTACACTCTGAGCCTCTTCTACGCTAAGCCTCTTCTACACTCTGAGCCTCTTCTATGCTAAGCCTCTTCTACACTCTGAGCCTCTTCTACACTGAGCCTCTTCTACACTCTGAGCCTCTTCTATGCTGAGCCTCTTCTACACTGAGCTACTCTTCTCCATGGATCCGCTTCACTCAGAGCCATTCCAGGACGCGATGCAGAATGAAGACGATCTGCTGGAGCCCAAAATAAAGCAGCCTCAGTGAGAGGTCAGGCTCGGGGGGGGGACTCCTTTAATTAAAAACCTCTCCCAGTATAAATACTCTACTCGATAACGACTCGTCTAGAAGGGCACTGGTCCATGCATGGGAAATACAAACAGATATTGACCTGACGGGGGAGAGCACTGAAGGCTGAGGGAAGGAGCAGTAGAAATAACTCCTGTCCTCAACCCCAACGAACTGGAGAGCCACAAGGAGGAGGAGGAGGAGGAGGAAGAGGAGGAATAAGTGAAGGGAAAAAACAGGAGCAATCCAGAAGGAAGGGAAAAGGAGGAGAGGAGAAAGATAGACGCAAGAGAGAAAGGAAGGCAGGACAGGCCTCAGAAACAGGCGTCCTCCTATGCGGCCGGGCAGCAGAGGACACCTGAGGGGACACCTCAGGGGAGACGCTGATGCTGGCACTGATCTTGAAAGGGCCTCTGCCATCGATCGCATTAAGCTTTCTGCAGAGGGGAGAAATCAATATGTTTTTAAAGGCGAGCGCGGCTGCATGGGCTGAGGGTGTCTGGCTGTAATGTTGACACCAGCAGGATGACAGGAGCAGAGAGACATGGTGCTGTTGAGCCTGATTAGCATCAGCGCTAGTGCTTTATTAATACATTCTCTAACACCTGATTAGCATAATCTCTAATACTTAACTTGATTATATCCTCTGTAATACTTGACTTGATTGAAATAATCTCCAATACTTTATTAATACATTCTCTAATTCTTGATTAATATCATCTCTGATACTTGACCCCAAATACTTTAATACAAATACTTTAATACAAATACTTTAATACAAATACTTTAATATGTAATACATTAATATGTTATCTAAAACTTGAGGGAATATCATATATAATACTTTCCTTGACTAATATAATGTCTTAATACTTGATGAATATCACCTCAAATACTTTAATTGATTAATAGAATCTCTAATACATGATTAATATCAAATTCAACTTCAAACTTGATTAATATAGTCTCTAATACTTGAATAATATAAGCTCTAATACCAAGACAAGATAAAAAAAAATCTACACTCGATCATATAATTCTCTCTGTCTCTCTCTCTGTCACACACACACACACACACACACACACACACACACACACACACACACACACACACACACAGCATCATTCACTCTTGACTTGACATTCGGGGCAGACCTATGATATAACTGAGTGAGGCCGTGAAGAAAGTGCGTGATGACACTCAGTCCTCTGGAGGAGCGATGAGGGAGCCTGTTCAGGACACCAGCCTGCCCTCTGGTGGTCATCTGAAGACACGCCATGACTGTCACGGAGGAATAATGCAGCAATGCAGCGATATTAGGCGATAACCAATAACCACTACTAATACTGCTACTTATAAGCCAACCAATACGAACTCTACTACAAGTAGGGAATAACAATAGTTTATACATACTATTCATGATAAAAACCTATAACCTATAACTCATATACAAGATTTATTATTTTTATTTTATTTATTATTATTTATTATTATTTTATTATTTATTATTCACAAAGAAAGCAATGAATAGATCATTGACTATAACAGACAGTTTTTTGTGTTTCTTAATGATACTTCATCTATCTAGGGGCATATCATACAATGAGTCAAAAGCAAATGCTTTGATTATAAGAAAACGCCATCTTTATCATCAGAAAAAAACGCACAAATAACAATCGAATCCCATATATAACAAAACATTATGCTTATTTATTGGCATCCAAGTCAAGCACACAAAACGTAAAACTATTTTTAATTGATTATTCCAATTATTATTGGAAGCATATGTCCAATGTCACAAACACAGCAGGTTTGAACACACGTCTCAAAACACGCAACACGCACCGGCGTGCCGTCCATATTTGGGCCGCTGTAGTAAAAGGGGCGTGGCTCTTAAATCACCGCGCTGAGTAAGGAAGTGAGTCACACTGACGGGAACATGACGTCATCAGAATACAACCGCAGGCCAGCGCTACACGGGGAGTGGGAGAGGATCCTGAAGTCCGTCGCTAGCCCGGTCTACCATAGCATAATTTCCGGTCTCTTACTTCTGGTGAGTTGTGTACAACAGGTATCGGTCCCCAGAGAGAGAAAAATAAGAAAAAACAACAGAGAGAATAAATATGGAGTTTTCACGAAAGAATTGACAAAGCAATATGCGAAACATGAAGCGGAAACAAAGATCCTTCTGTCGTAAGTGCCTCGCTTTGTCTCGCCTCTCGAGGCTAACGTGAAACTCCCGCCCTCCACCGCCAGTAGCGCTCATTGGCGGCACTCCGCTCCAGGCGCTGTGTCGTGAGGCGCGAGGTTACAACTCAGTCCACTCCGCACGAGGAACCTCCAGCTGAACACAACGAGGAAGTCTCACGTGCTGACGACTGGAACTCAACCGATCAACAGTCAAGAAGTGAAACCATTAACGAGTTACCAGACGTTCACCGGCCGTCAAACTGAAACCATTGACGAGTTACCAGACGTTCACCGACCATCAAAGTGAAACCATTGTCGAGTTACCAGACGTTAACCGACAGCTCCAGTCCACGTGAGTAACTCGTTATGTCGACGACTCGGATGTTTTAAAGATCAGATCCTTCCTGACGATGTGTTGATGTGTCACCTCAGGTCCTAACAGTACGTGTTGTAATCGTGTCCATGTCGCCACCACTTGTAGAAAAGTATAATTTTAAACAAGTTTCCACGTTTAGTGTGAGATAAAGAGACACCCGTTAAATCCACACACTAAACCCTCTTTATGTGTAATAATATTTGTTTAAGACACTCATCTCGGCATATAAAGCCTCAATCGACCCTTCGTTTACTTTGTGCTCCGTAGTTCTTCTGTTCAATAACGACATACTATCAAATATGTGCCGTCAAAACAAGTTATATTTTCATTTAGTTCACAAAATGATCCATGATTTCTGGAATTGTTTCAGATTCGTTTTGAAACGGACCTGTTGAGCAGGTGGTTTAACAGTGGACACTCAGTATGGGTTCATTATGAGTTTATTAAAGGGTTATTATAGGGTTATTATTGGGTTATTATTGGTCCCACTGTCACTGGGGCTCCAGTCAACAGCTACATCAGTCAGAGGTGGTGATCATATGTACTGAGTGATGTTAGAGTACTTGGTCATGGGAACTAACCTGCACTACGTTACCCAGCAGAAGAACTGCGATCTAGATCATGTAGATCATGTAGATCATGTAGATCATGTAGATCATGTAGATCATGAGTGAAGACACACAGGCTGATGTTGTGCTGAGTGAGCATCACAGCGATGTGGGGTGACAACAGGTTAGTAACTCACCGTGAACATGGAGAAATGTGCTTCCTCTCAAGCTGTTATCTGCAGTGTTCTGCTGGGTGGTGTATTCACCACATGCATTATGTCATCCCATGCAGACCCTGTTGTTCCCATGGTGGTCTGTGTAGACGGTACAGACTGGTGTTTACAGTCCTCCCTCTCTCCCACATCGTGGCTCTTTATCTACAGATGTCAGCTTCTGTCTTACAAAGCCTTCGCAGAATCTTCTTCACGTTCGCTTTAGACGAGGATTTCACGTCAGAGGTGTGGGTTAGTTCTGGTGAGTTAAGGTTAGTCTTAAAGGTGACCAAATGCGTTTCTTCTCAACTCAACTGCACACGGTTCTTTCTATTTATTACCTCAGACAAAATAACAGCGTGGCAATGTTCAGTGATGACGGTATATAATACAGTATATAACTGTGGTAATTAGATATCTCAGCAACAGAACAAATCAGTACTCTGACACGAGCGTGCGGAGCGTGTGGACATTACGGGCTTGTTGTCTCGCTGGACACCCACTGACATCAGACCAGGGGTTATTTCTGCCTCGCACCCGTCCTGTCGCCAGACCCGGGGTGCAGGGCTGTCATTTCCTCCCGGGACAACATTACACCCTGAGACACCACCGCGCCGCGCTCGTCTCCATCCTCAGTGAAGTCACAGCCACAAAAACAAATGGCTCTCCCACCGCAGAACAAGAGAGTTAGGCTGCTGGGGGACACGTCCACAAGTCCACGCTGAAATGAGTCAACGTTTTCTGTGTTTGTCGAACATCGCACGTCAGAGACGCGCAGCAAACACTTGTAGGGTCGAGCTGACATTGGCTCGACCCAAACACACGTTATCAGAAGATAACGCGCCGGAGCCTCGACGGGACTTTGGGTGCTTTCGCGTGGAAACACCGTAGTGTTGGGATCTGCATGGCGTCTGCCTGGAAACAAACAGGGACTCAAAAACAGTATGGAGACGGGGGAAGTGTGCTTCCCGTGTACGTTTCCCCCGGCAGACAGGAAGCAGTGCTGACGGTGGGATCCGTGTCCCTCTAGTATCAGGGCATTCAGGCTGCAGTGTGGAGTCCTGCGCTGTAACGAACGGCCTGCGCTGTCCAACAGGAGCCATGGAGAGAGAGGTGAGCGCGGGCGTCCACTTCCTGAAGCGCTTCGCGGTGGAGCGCGGCCGGCTGGACGCGGCCGCAGCAGAAGTGTTCGCGGGGAAGCTCCAGAGACATCTGTGTGAGAAGTACAGCGGCCACTGGTACCAGAGCTGCCCCAGCAGGGGACAGGCGTACAGGTGAGCACCGCGGACGGCTAAATCACAGCACTGTAAATGCATACTTGTGACCATAATCACCAAGGCTTCCGAAGCACTTACTGACATAATGGTAGAGTGAAAGCGCTCGACCAAAATACACTGAATGCCGTTGTGCTGTTGAGCGTCAGTCTGGTCAGTGTGACAGTAAGAGACGTCTCCCAGATGTCTCCAGGTCAGCAACGGGGTGGTTTGTGACGACGTCCTGCTGAAGGCCTGCCGGGAGGCCCGCCTGGCCCCTGCCCAGCTGGGCCTCCCGCGAGACCTCACGCTGTGGATCGACCCCCTGGAGGTCTGCGCGCGGTGAGTCACCCGGCTGCTTCCTGCTCACTGGCGTTGTGACGCGCGATGACACATACTGACACACTGACACACTGACACACTGACACACACACACACACACACACACACACACACACACACACACAACAAAGCAGTCTTTCAGACTTCAGACGTGGCGTGTCCTGAAGCCCAGCCAGATGCCCGTACTGTGAGCTGCACATTGCGTTGTCATGACTACAGGTGTCTGAACTACAAATGTGCATGAATCCAATAATCTATTGTACTTTCACTGGGCAGGTCTGGGGAGAACTGCAGGCCCTTCACCGTGGCTCGCTTCCAAGAGGAAGAGGAGGAGGAGGAGGAAGGGCCAGCCAGCAGGGGAGGAGAGGAGGACCTGAAGGGGGACGGGCAGGACGCAGGAGGCCTCGACACCTCTGACTACCACTCAGCCACCTCCTCCGACTGCGGCTCCACCGCCTCCAGCGACACAGAGGAGGAGGTCAAGGACCAGGAGGAGGTCAAGGACCAGGAGCAGGCCAAGGGCCCGGAGGAGCAGGGGGGAGAGGAGAGGGGAGAGCAGGAGGAAGCAACGCCCGGGGAGCCCCCTGTGATCGCCATGGTGCCTCGGTGTCGGGAGAAGGTGTGGAAGCAGCCCAGAGATGGACCAAACAAGACCAAGTTCTCCAGGAACCTGGTAGGCCTGTCCTTGGGAGCTGCGGCCCTCAGGTGCAGCAGTGCACAACCTGTCCAGACATTAACAACACCCCCAGCCAGCTCCACTGGTTTGGTTCACTTTCTGCCAGACAGAAACACAATATTTAATGTTTTGCTGTTGCGTACCTTCTCTCCTATCGTTGTAGTCGTGGTGGACACCTGTTGTTGAGTCGTTGTTGTTGAGTCTGAGTCTGCAGTGACCGCTCCGTCTCTGTTTCCAGCTGCCGGCCGCCCTGCAGTACTTCTACCAGCCGGCCGGCCCGTGGCCGCGCTACAAGAAGAGCCCCCCAGTGTTCCTCACGCCGATGTGCGCGTCCCTGCCCCCGCCCCCCATGTTCGGGTACTACTTCGTGCCCCAGCCGCCTCCCCACTTCCTGCTGCCCCAGGCCGCGCTGCAGCCCGCGGGCGCCAGGTGAGCGGCCTGGAGAGGGGCCTGGAGAGCGGCCTGGAGAGGGGCCTGGAGAGCGGCCTGGAGAGGGGCCTGGAGAGGGGCCTGGAGAGCAGCCTGGAGGCGGTGGGCGGTGAGAGTTGAAACAGCCGAGACACGCACAGGCTTACAAAGAATAAAAGCCAATCATGTGAAACCACTGGATTTTATAGAACCGCCTTTGTAAACTTTTTAAAAAATGATGCAATTATTTGAGCAACACGTCATTTCAT
The DNA here is from genome assembly GCA_900302335.1 of Phycis phycis. NCBI lineage: Eukaryota > Metazoa > Chordata > Actinopteri > Gadiformes > Phycidae > Phycis > Phycis phycis. Next base: position 6,520 of record OMKQ01088100.1, on the reverse strand, counting down.
TCCTTTTCTTTACTTGAACGTCTTGTATTGCCGATGCGTAGTTATTCCAGCTTGCGTTTTTATTAAAGTTTGAGAAGGGCTTTGGGTCCCACCTGCAGTGCGGCTGCAGTGCGGACTCCATCTTGCGCTGAACCTCTCAGGGACTCTCAGCAGGGGGTACTTTAGCGTCTGAGAGCGTCCTCCCTGTGGGGACTGTTCTTCAGGCTCCGTGTGAGTCGGAGTCCTCGCTGTGGGGACTGTTCTTCAGGCTCCGTGTGAGTCGGAGTCCTCGCTGTGGGGACTGTTCTTCAGGCTCCGTGTGAGTCGGAGTCCTCGCTGTGGGGACTGTTCTTCAGGCTCCGTGTGAGTCGGAGCCCTCGCTGAAGCCTCACAAGGTGCAATGTTTTTAGCCAATACAGTAGCACAGGGTTTCATATCCTGCATGAATGACAATCACAATATTTGTATATTTAAAGATGCATTTATTTTTACAAGACTGCTTGAATATACTGCAGGCTTTTAGCACAGTAAAAGCGACTGATTTTTGTATTTCATCTTTCTGTTCCTTTGTATGATGGCGTCAATTATATATATATAATTAGTTAGTTTGTATTGCATTTTTTATACCTGCCTCTATATAAGATGCTTTTTTACCACTTGATCTGATGTTAACTTAATAAGATGTGTGATGTGTGGGGTTTGGCCAGCTGATGTTTGCCTCAGGGTCCTGTTGCCCTCACATTTGAATATGAAAATCATATTTCATTGACTGGATCTGGGATTACTGTGATGGAGAAACCAGCGGTGTGTTTATTTATTCCTTCTGTTTCTGTCCTCTTTGTTGTTTCCTGTGTTGTGATGATTAAACCGTGAGGTTCCACACTGAAACAATACTGTGTTATTGTGTGGATGCCGGCTGTGAGCTCAGAACGTTCTGAGGTTCTGGTCCACTACAACCCACCACGGGGACACGTCAACACTCCCTGAAGCGGCCACAAAGACTCTGATACCGGGTTAAATATTATAATTCATTATATCATACATGCATTATATAATACATTATATCATGTGTGTCCAAAACACCACTGGACAGCAACGTATAGCGTCATTTGACAATCAGCTGTTTGTCATAAAAAAAGGGTCTAAATATGAATGACATAATTTCAATATGCGTCCAAAATCATTTTCGTGTCATTGACACCAGGGTCGCCGTTATTTTAGACCAGAGCTGTGCGGTTGCGTTACTTGACCACCAGGGGTCAGAATCCTCACACGGAGAAGCTTCGTCTTCTCATCATTACATTCAAAAGGTGCTTTTGTTCATACTTAAAACTACGTTGAGTGTAAGATAAGTGATGAGTTTACACTTACGGTTTAAAACGAGTTACGTGGGATATTCACAACCAACAGGATGAGCCAACTTGCTGTGTTTTACTTAGTTTTTACTCAGTGATTCGCTCAAAGGAAAAGTGGATAACCTACGGAAATGAGTCTTACATGGGCGTCAGATGAATGTGATTAAAAGCCTACCTTATGACTCGGAGTTTCTCGTGTAGGACTACAGGCTAGAGATGAGGTGGACGAGATGAGGTGGAGATTAGATGGAGATGAGATGGACGCAGGCCTCTGGTCAGCCCTCCTGTCTCCTCATGGAGCGCGCAGCCCGCGGCCGCGCTGCTGGGGACCACAGATGTGACTCACATCATGCAAATACAAACACGCGGCGTGGCTCAGACGCTATCAGGCAGCCTGGTTTAGGGGGCGTTAAGGTGAACACTAGTAGGTCTAACTATCTGTGGGTCACCAGCAACTTCGATGAGCGACGGACGAGAAAGGAGCCTGGTTTACAGTGGGCCTATTAAACCGGTTCTTCTTCCCGTCCTTGGGAAGAAAATACGGTCGGAACCCAACGACCCGCACGCTGACCGGCGTCTGCGGACAGCGGGGAGAGTGGCGGCGGTCGCCGTCCCGTGTGTCCGCCTGCGGAGATGGAAATGACCACCAGCGGCTCACCGGGCGTCTCCAAAGGAGAGTACGTCAACTGCGACGGGCTGATCGGACGTAGCAGCGGAGACGCGACGGAGATCACCGTCCCACTGGCCCTGCCGAAGCGGATGACGCCCGTCGAGGGGGACAACCTGTACAGACTGCGCGACAGAAAGTTCGTGCTGGAGGATAAGAAGCGTCTGTGCGCGTGGGCCCTGGGCGTCGCGCTGCTCGGCGTCCTGCTGATGGTCATCCGGGCGGAGACGTGTCCGTCCGTCTACCACCCGGTAAGCGGACCTCCAGCTCTCCTCTCCCCGTTAGTCTGCGCGACGGAGACCCGCGGCGCTCCGGGCGCGGCTGACCAATGCACCCAGAATGTTAATTGTTACGTTAAACGGGCCTGTTAAACAAACTCTTTTAAACGAAGCTTTGCATGTGCGCGCGTCGCACGCAGACACGTAGACACACACAGTGTGTCTGTATGGGAGAGCCTACGGAGGCGAATTCGACAAAAATGCAACAAATACAACATATTTGCCAGTCCGTAGCATATATTATTTAACGGTCACGCCGATTACGTCACAGCTTTATACAAGTACGTTTTAATAAAAAAATATCATCCAGTTTTTATTTCAATTGTTACGACCTACCCATCCCAAACCGAGCCGCAGACATCCGGGGACGCAGGGATTTGGTTGTGTTTTGCATACTGGAAGGTGGTAAATATGACGACCACACAGGGAGCGATGCGCTTTAATAATCAGCCAGGAGCCTGAGACTAACCCGAGACTCTGCTGTCCTGCAGCCGCAGTTCATCACATACACTATGTCCAACACGCCGCTTCCACAAACTCTAAAAACGAATTAGAACCACATGTAACATGAAAAATGAAATCATTCTTTTCTTCTTGAAATCTGTGTTCTACGGCAGTCAAACGGTGTGGGCTCATCGCTAACACCATTTTGCCATCTGTAGTTTATCGCCAGTAAAAGCTGCGATTCCTTCATTCATAGTTGAAAGAACCCCTCATCACCTTGTGTTTCCACTTAGGAACTAGTAGAGATCAGACAGGCTATTTTCCAGCAAAAGGATTCAAAGTAGTGTCTTACAACAGACGGCTTGCCGTCTCTTGGGGCCTGAGTTCCTGATGTGATGCTGAAGGCATCCAGACTTACAGTAAAAACTGCAGGACGTTCTTAGACGTTCTTGTGTTTTCCCCCCAGTAGTAACAGGGTGATGTTCTGACTGTAGACCCGGGCCCAGAACCGGCCGGACTCGGACTGATTAGGGATTTCTATTTGGTAGCACGTCCTCATGACACCAGCAGATGCAAATCTCAGCGGATAGCGATGCCAGGACACACAATCAGCCAATCATTAACTCCCCCCGGCTCCCGAGGCGGCGCCGCTGGGAAACAATCCCTCATTTATGCCTCGAAACGTCCAGGCGGCCGCAGGGCTGCTGAGGCTCGCTCACGTCGAGACCCACCACCGACTGCAGCAGTTACATGAGGGAGCAGAGCTCAGGGCCGTCCTGGAACCTCAGAGCTGAGTCAGTCAAGTCAGTCACAGCATGTAGATTACAGGACTTGACTGCGCAAATGTACACAGAGAGAATATTTAGAGTTTCTATCAAAGTTCCAATTTACAGCTGCTGGCGTCATATTCCGTATCAGTTGCACGGGAGCGGTTGAGCCGTGACCTGAAGTCTGCGCAGTAGGGAATACCTGAGGCGTGTTAAATCAGTGCAGTGGAGCCGTACTGTACACAGGAGGCCGTGCGCCGCAGCCGGGCCGCATACCTGCTGCTGTGCACCAAAAAGGGCTATTTAAGGCAAGTTTTTAACGGCAGCGGTTTTCCACATTTCACCCCAACAACTGTTTCCACATCGTCGGTATAATCAGAGCGTAAGCAGAGGGGGGTGGGCTGTGCCCCCCCCTCTGGTCGGCAGAACCCTGCGACCGGCCGGCCGCCAGGTCCACATCCACACACAGCGCCGCGGGGGGAGGGAAGCAGAACTTTCCACGCTCGGGTCAAGTGGATGGTTGGAGAGCTCTGCAGGCCGTCCAGAACACCAGCCAGTCGGACTTATTAGTTACTTATTACGATCACGCCGTCTGCCACATGTAGACGAGACGCCGCGGGCCCCCGGGATGACGCCTTGTGTATCGTCTGTGCGGCATTAAGCCGGCCGCGCTAAGGTTAGTGCACATTAGGCTGTTTAAAGGGCCTTGAAATTACAGTTTCCAAAGGGAAAACATTACAGAACACTTTCAGAAACTCTGCGTGCAAGATGTTGGGAAGTCTCCGCTGTGGAAATGAGGGGAAATGTTGGCGACATCTAATTAGTCCACGACGAATGGAAGACCAATCAGAGCTGTGGAAAATAAACTGCCATGAAGTTACTCCCCTTCATCCATCCATTCATCATCCAGCCACTCGTCCACACATCATGTATTCACCCACCCCTCATCTGAGCCTCCATCAATCATCATGTTCATCAGTGTGTGTGATACACAGTGTGTGTGATACAGTGTGTTTGATACACAGTGTGTGATACACCAGTGTGTTTGATACACCAGTGTGTTTCATACAGTGTGTGATACAGTGTGTTTGATACACAGTGTGTGATACACCAGTGTGTTTGATACACAGTGTTTGATACACCAGTGTGTTTGATACACCAGTGTGTTTGATACACAGTGTGTTTGATACACCAGTGTGTTTGATACACCAGTGTGTTTGATACACAGTGTGTGTGATACACAGTGTGTTTGATACACCAGTGTGTTTGATACAGTGTGTTTGATACACCACTGTGTTTGATACACAGTGTGTGTGATACAGTGTATTTGATACACAGTGTGTTTGATACACAGTGTTTGATACACCAGTGTGTTTGATACACCACTGTGTTTGATACACAGTGTGTGTGATACAGTGTATTTGATACACAGTGTTTGATACACCAGTGTGTTTGATACACCAGTGTGTTTGATACACAGTGTGTGATACACCAGTGTGTTTGATACACAGTGTGTTTGATACACCAGTGTGTTTGATACACAGTGTGTGATACACCAGTGTGTTTGATACACCGTGTGTTTGATGCTTCCAGGGGTCTTCCTATTCCTTCGTCATCAACTGCTCCATCAGCATGTCTACAGCCTGTCTGCTGGTCCTCATCATCGCGTTCCATTATAAAGACATCAGGGTGAGTATTCTCTGGCCTTTGTTCGTCAGCCAACTTTACAGTTTTGGATCGTGGCTCTGGAAACGCTCTGAGTAAAACTCCCATTAGGAGGCGCAATCTCAAAGATCCCCGAAGATGTAATTGAAATAGATCAGTTAGTCAGTTAAAGTCACTATCCCTCCAGAATGAGGCACCGGTGGTGACTGACAGACAGACAAACAGACAGACAGAAGTACTTTAATAATCCTCGAGGGAAATTGCACGCACTGAGCCGCCAGCCCACCGGTGACAGCCCCTCAGTCTGCGGTCTTCAGCGTGTTTCCACCTGGGTGGGGCCAACTCCGCTCGCTGGGCACCGGCTCACTAGTGCATGCAGCGGCAACGAAACTGAGATCTGCAAGATTGCCACTCTAACTTCCTATCTGGATTCAAGACACGCAGACTCTCACTCTATATATAAACATTCAGCCCCGGCAGAAATTATCTTATGGCCTATTTATTATGAATGTGGTCAAACTTCCTTTAGCTATAAATGTCCAAAACTATGTGTGTGTGAGGGAGTGAGAGAGTGAGTGAGTGAGTGATTAATCATGTATTACATGTGCATGTACATCGAAGGCCCACTACGACATGACATGTGTGGTCTGTTTGGTGTACGGTCTGTGGTCTGTGTTACAGAGGGTTGGGTTAGGGTGGTCTGTGTTACAGAGGGTTGGGTTAGGATGGTCTGTGTTACAGAGGGTTGGGTTAGGGTGGTCTGTGTTACAGAGGGTTGGGTTAGGATGGTCTGTGTTACAGAGGGTTAGGGTGGTCTGTGTTACAGAGGGTTGGGTTAGGGTGGTCTGTGTTACAGAGGGTTAGGGTGGTCTGTGTTACAGAGGGTTGGGTTAGGATGGTCTGTGTTACAGAGGGTTAGGGTGGTCTGTGTTACAGAGGGTTAGGGTGGTCTGTGTTACAGAGGGTTGGGTTAGGGTCGTCTGTGTTACAGAGGGTTGGGTTAGGGTGGTCTGTCTTACAGAGGGTTGGGTTAGGGTGGTCTGTGTTACAGAGGGTTAGGGTGGTCTGTGTTACAGAGGGTTGGGTTAGGATGGTCTGTGTTACAGAGGGTTAGGGTGGTCTGTGTTACAGAGGGTTAGGGTGGTCTGTGTTACAGAGGGTTGGGTTAGGGTGGTCTGTGTTACAGAGGGTTAGGGTGGTCTGTGTTACAGAGGGTTGGGTTAGGGTCGTCTGTGTTACAGAGGGTTGGGTTAGGGTGGTCTGTCTTACAGAGGGTTGGGTTAGGGTGGTCTGTGTTACAGATGGTTAGGATGGTCTGTCTTACAGAGGGTTGGGTTAGGGTGGTCTGTGTTACAGAGGGTTGGG
>OMKQ01088097.1:0-12500 GCA_900302335.1 Phycis phycis | reverse complement strand
ACTGTCTGAGTTAGGTTGGTAAAAGTCTGTAAAATCAAACTGTGATACTTTATAAGCTATTAAGTATGATATGCTTCTACTTAGTAATGTTAAAATGATAATGCAGCAAATATTCTTTTCAAGGTGATGTGTTATACAATACTTACATCAAAACTGATAACTACAATAACTACATAACCTCTATTGTACTTTTCTTATTTGTGTTGTTCAAAATAGTGTGTGTGACTGCGGTGTGCATTCTGTTGATGCTGCTTGGCATTCTGGGTAATATGTTAACTATCTTGGTGGTTTGGCTCCGACCCCACATCAGAAGCTCCACATACTTGTACCTGAGTAGCATGGCAGTTAGTGATCTCCTGATTCTGCTACTGCTGCCTCTGGATCTGTATAAGGTATATCTACCACACAGACACACACACACACACACACACACACACACAATTCTGCTGTCTTGTCTTTAAATGTCTTTATGCAATGACCAACAGACATTGATGTAATTCATATTTACAATATAATTACAAATCTACAGAAATGCCTTGTTGTCAGTCAAATCCATCCATTCCCTTTAAAATTTTTTATGTTCTTTTGATCAACAATTTAATAATTGATAAAGCGTTACATTTAAAGGTGCTGTAGGTAAGATTTAAGAGCTATTTGACACATTTCTAGAAATGGCATAGCTATCAGCAATTATGCCAGCTTTTAATGAGTGAAATGTGCTGTGAGAATAGCCAGCTCATGAATCCCAGCTTTTCATCTCTTCCTTGATTGGTTCGGGGAATCCATCCATCCGTCTGTCAATCACTTCTCAATGGTGGAGGGACATGGGGAGGGAACAGACAGGGAGGGGTTGTTTTCTTGGTTGTTCATTTTACATTTAGGGCATTTAGCAGATGCTTTTATCCAAAGCGACTTACAAAGAGTACATTTGTCATCATTTTCAAAATGTTTCTCTCTTTAGTGTTTTTCTACTGGTTCATTTTAATACTCTCAAATCTTATGTTCAGCACCTTTAATCATTACATTTCAACATGAGATAAATTGGTAAATTGGTAATATAACTTTGGAACAATTTCAGGGAAACAGTAGCAGTAGTAGTAGTAATATAAACACTGCAGTGTTGAAGTTGGCCTATGTCCTGTTTCTTCTCTATCTGGTTGGTTCTCTGTCTCATTTTCTTCATGTATTTCCTTCCCATTCCCACCACACACAACATTAGCTATGGAGGCCCAGACCCTGGCCTCTGGGAGATGTGGCCTGCAAGCTAACCATGTTCCTCTCTGAATGCTGCACCTTCTCCACCATCCTCCACATCACCTTCCTCTCTCTGGAGAGGTACATGGCTGTCTGCTGGCCAATCGCCACCAAGGCGTTTGTGACGCGCCATCGTACCAAGGCCCTGATTGGCTGTCTGTGGCTGGGGGCGGTGCTCAGTGCCACGCCTGTGCTGCTCATGGTGGGTGTGGAGGATGTGGGACAGGAGGAGGGCTGGATGGAGGAGGAGGTGCAGTGGTGGGAGAGGACGGCAGATGACGGGCGGACAGGAAGTGGAAGTGTGGAGGACGAAGGACGCCTGACACAGGGGTTTGTGTCGGCGGCATGGGACGGCACGACAGACTGGTGGCCATTGGGGGGAGAGGTGGAAGGAGTCGGGGGAGGAGAGGAGAGGAAGGGACAGGAGGAGGGAAGTCAGCAGAGAGAGGGGGGGAAGGCGGGTGAGACTGGACTGTCGGGAATCGCTAGAGGAGGAGGCGAGGCAGAAGAAGGAGGAGGAGAAGGTGAAAGAAAGAAAAGTGAATCTGGAAGATCAGTGACGGATGCTGAAATAAATGAGCAAACAATAAGGAGAGAAGGAAGAGAAGTGACACAGGGTGACAACATAGAGTGCCGCTGTACAGACTATGCAGTCTCCTCTGGCCTGATGGCAGCCATGATGATCTTGTCCAACCTGTACTTCCTGGTTTCGCTTGGCATTCTGGCTGTGGTCTACAGCCTGATTGGACGTACATTGCTGCTCCGCCCCCCAAGCAGCCGAAGAGATCAAAGCCATCGGCACACTGTCAAGATGCTCGGTGAGAAACATCGCTACACTGAAGCTGAACACTTCTGCAGACCCTGCTTTTGCGGAGACTAATGCCCCCATGAATGCCCCAACATGTAGGCCTACACTGTAACGTGATGTGGAGGTATAAAGGCAGCTCTGCCGAGATCCGTGTCGGGACTCAGAGTCAGGACTCAGAGTCAGGACTCAGATCTTTGCGGAGCCGCCTGCAGTCACACTTCCACGTGACGTGGAAGTGTGAATACACATGTTGGGGGAGTGTAGCGTTTCCGATGACAACTGTACAGTAGATGAACCACTGACCAAATCTGGAAACAGAAACACAAGACCGAGTCTGCTCCATTGAAAATATGTCCATGCGACAAAGATGTTGTAATATATAACACTGCTTGTTTTTTGCCAGGTGAGATTATTGTATTGGCTTTCGGAAACAAAGCAAAACACTACACATGCTCCCTACTTGACCAATTAGTCATTTCTTGTCACAAACCCCCACAGAGAAGGGTGACACGTCTTTAGCCCTGGGAGTACTGCACATCTTCCATCCAGGCCATGCCAGACAATGTCTTCCAATTGGGTTGATATTGGTCATGAGTTGATATAAAGGTTGGCTAAAGGCTAAAGTTGTAAATGTGTACATTAAAATGAAGCTTGGTTGAACTGTGAATTATACAGTATAATTCCAGGGGTTTTAATTTAATGTATATTAAAATATATGTAATATACTTCATGTAATATATGAAGTTGTTTGTATATGTTGGTGTGACTAATAATCACATTCACCTTCCATCTGTCTTGGAATATTGTATGATAATTTCCAACTTCTTTATCTATTTTGATATGCCTCTTCTCTCTCTTCAACCCCACCCATCTTCAGGAATTATAGTCTTGGTGTTTGTCCTGTGTTGGTTGCCGTTCCATATCGGCCGAAGTATTCTGTCCTTCTCCCTGGGTTCTACTGTTGGAGGACAGGACATGTACATGGGAACCAAGATGGACTCAAACAGCCACTCTGAAAACGTGACGGATAGTGATACATACAGGATTGGCCCACATCTCGTCCCAAACAGAGACAGGCCCCTGTGCAAGGTCTTGGACGCACACACTGAAAGACACTTCAACACAGGCCGGGTTACAGAGATGTACATCAAAGACACAGACGCAGACACAACGCCTGGTCCTGCATGTGTAAGCCTGCCCACTACCACAGAGGTCAACCACAACCTGCAAACTACAACGACAAACTATGCCATGCAGACCCAAATAGACCCCTACATGTTATACTACCTGACTCAGTATTTCAACCTGGTGTCTTTCGTGCTGTTCTACCTGAGTGCAGCCGTCAACCCCCTGCTGTACAACCTGATGTCGGCACGGTACAGGCAAGCCGTGCGCAGCCTTGTGCATCGTCGCCGCGGCTCAGGGAGTGGTGGGCCCGTCCGCGGCCAGCCAACACGCCACTCCACCACCACCATGTGAAGACACACACTGTCCTGCAAACATGCACAAAAAGGTCAATATTCTTCATATACACTTCAATATATATCTGTCTGTACATGTTTGCATATTGTCGATTACATATTTCAAATATTAGATTTATTAAAGCCACAACTATTTAGGTTTATATACAAAACCTATACAACTCTCTGTGTGCGTATTTGTGTGAGTACACTTCGCTTTCTATATGTAATAGGGCTATTTTCGGAATTGATGTCATCAGCCAAAGGGCTGATATTTGGTGTGTATTGGATTACACACCCTGATATGTCAGAAGTTGATATTAATGTTTTCATTAGAGTCCTGCTTGGCTTTGGTTCTTGGTAGCACAGTCTCATTCAACGAAGCAAACCGTGTGGAGGCACCGCACTTCACACATCTCATCGTGGATAGTGGCAGTCATTGTGATGTATCTGAACAAGTGGACTCCCGAGGTTTAATGTTTCAGGCACAAGCCTCCTGACATCCCGCTGACTGTCATCCTGTCTTCCACATGAGGACATGTGGTAGAATTGTCTTTTTGACAATTGTCCTTTCTGGGCTACCTCAGCCACATAATAATCATCAATTGGCTGTATTATTTGATATTAGATATACAGTATATAGCGGTGGTTTTCAATAATTGTTGTAATTATTGTGGCATATATAATTTGTAAAAAGGGCTTCTCTCATTCCAAAAGGGCAACGGTGTCTGGACTTGTTATTTTGTGTTTACATTGTAATTATTTACAAGTTATAAGTTACAACAATTGCATTGTCCAGATATTTATAAATCATAAGACAACTTACTACCCTCCTTAACAGTTCAGAGGGAAAAACTCAAGACAGCTAAATCACTATGAAGGGTCAACATATTTCAACTATTTCAACAAAAATACATGCATGCATGAAATCTATCATAGGCCACTTCACCCCTCACTACGAATAGTGTTTCCCATGGCTAGTGTCTTGTTTGGGGCTTATTGTATTAAGACACTGAGTGAGTCTTAATACATTACTTCAATGGTACAAGTGGCCCAGAATAAAACATTTTATAGAGAAACATTCTGTGGATGTAAGAGTATGTGGGCAAGTTTGCTTGACAAACTTTCTAGTTCAGATATTTAATGGAGTAAATAGCTGCAGTAGAAAAGTAACTAGTGCAGGTTTAACAAACGTTGTCCTTCATAACATTGACATTTATGTGAATATATGGCAAAATCAGTAAATGCATACCTGGACCAGAAAATACAAGTACTTCTTTATTTACACAACTTTAAAATACACAATACAGTGGCATTATAAATAAAACAAGTCCTGAAGGAATGAGTGATGGACACAATTACTAACAAAATGCCACAAGTTATGGATTGCTGGCTCTCATCTCCCCACACTGTCTGCATGTAAAACTAAAACTAAAAGACATTTACATTTACAATTAATTGAAGTGTTTCTGCTTATATTTTCAGACAAATCTGTAAGCAAGTTGGTTTTCCCCTTGTTATAGCTTACTCAAGTATCCCCCCAAAAATAGCATTTATATTGTGGCTATAAGTGGATGTGCTACAACCATTGTGCCAATCAAAAATACACAAAGCAGGTATAAGTAGGAAATCACCAATGTAACCTTCTCTCTCTCTTTTCCCAAGACTGCACTAAAATACAATTGGAAATGCAGCAAGAATTAGACCACTCTCCTCACCTCCACATGTCCACGTCTCTGAATGTGGCTTTGCAGGCTCGTTCTAAAGCTGGGATCAGCAGTCAAACAGCAGTCAAAAGTTGTGCCAAGGAACAGAGCGAGGGTCAATCAGACAGCTCCTCCAACAAGAGGCTCCAAATTAGTGACCCATCGCTAAAATCAACTCATGGCACTCGAGAGTTGAACTCAACAGCACCATCTCTTTGGCTAGTGATATTAATTTGCTGCTAAGTTTAACCTACCAAAATCAGCCATTGTAATGTTAACGTTATGCAAAAGTAAGATGGTCACCGAGGTTCAAAGTAAACATTTCAGTTGCTCTTAAACCTTTAAGATTCATAAGAAAAACGTGGTTAATAAAGACATAAAAATAAAAATACAAAGCAAAATTGCAATAGGGCTTAAAATAGGCGCTGGGGAATGGCTTCCAGTGCAATTCGTTGAATGGCATCTTAGGCTCCAGTTGATCTGCATTCAGCTCCTTATTCCTCATGTTACGCATGGCCCCTACAACCTTACCACACCCACATCTGCAGCAACCCCCATCCCCAATGACTGGCTTAAAAATAAATAAAAACATGAAACTATGACCAACCCCCAGTCTGTTCATCACTTTGAGAGTAGTGTATGGAAAGGTAGACCAGAATACGGTAAAATCCTTAGAGACATTTGAGAGAACATAGTGCTGAGTGTGGAAAAGCTAACAATACCGTCAAATAGATGTTGTGGGACATTCTCTTAAAAATATGAATTAACAGTGAATTCCCTGTATACACACACACATCATACTTTTCAAGACAGCTACATTTATATTCCCCCCACTTACAACAGGAAGTCGTGTGGCTTCAGGTGTTGGAATATGAAATAAAAAAGTAAATTTGGATCATAAGGAGAGGAGTGTTGAAGACTTACTAAGACCCGTTCCAACACACACGCACTCTATTGGTCAAGTAAACAAAAGACTTAAGTCAGAGTCTTGTTGCAGGGAGGAGCGTTTCATCCACTGTGAACATCATCATCATCAGGTGAGCTGGGTGAGAGAGGGATGGCAGGCTGGGAAGGCGAGCTGTCTAGCATCACCGCCCATCTTCATAAAGTCCTCATTCTCAAGTCATCTTGCTCATTTTCCTGTGTGTGTGTGTGTGTGTGTGTGTGTGTGTGTGTGTGTGTGTGTGTGTGTGTCAGGCGGGGTCTCATCGAGGAGCAGCAGATGGGAGGCCGCTGGGTGTGACACGAGACTGAGCCTGGAAACAAACACACAGAAGAAAAACGTATATGTACATAATATTTACATGTCATAACATAAACAAACTGTGCATCTTGAAACCTGCTCCAGTTAACTAGTTTTTCCACATCACATTGGGATAATATTTAAATATACAGTATATGGAAAAGGAAAATGCCACAGATTCTCTGACAGCTTTTACTCTCAAAATCAGTGTTCCATCAAGCATCACGCGAGCTGATGAAATCAAGACCAACTGTGTGTTGACCTTAAGAGGCTGCCCACAAAGCTACTGAGGGCCACAGCCACATACGGCCCTTTTCTGAGAGCTGCGCCTTTCTTCAGTTGTTCCCAATGAGGAGAGTGTATACGCTGCATAAAGACACACATGTAAAGTATTTTTCGGACTGTTTGGATAGTTTTGTGGTATTCAGGTTGAAAATCTCAATCAGGTTACATCAACTGTTAAACGAACAATTCATTCCAGAAAAGAATAGGCCATTACATCTATATTATAGACTGTACAGCCAGTTGCTTTCACAAATCAAAACTGTTATGTTCTTGTCTACATACTGCTTATCACTTATGGATGTATAACAAGATGTTATCGCTATGAGGTTGAGCTAGGATCCATGAAGCTAACATGGCTAGTTGTCATAGAAACAGTGAATAAAGCACAGCAATGCAGCAGGGTTTCTTCACCCAAGTGATTCCCAGTGCCATGCCAGCGCAGTTCTCCCACAAACAGTATGTGGAAATGGGCCCTTAGGGTATCGAGCTTTAGAAATGTAAAGCTTATGATTAGAAGTAGTCACAGTGGAATACATCCTGTGAACACAAATGACAGAAGCCACTCCATGTCACATCACCTCAGTTATAACCTTGCCCTGGCTGGGAAACCAAGCCAGTGAAACAGAAAAAAAAATTCTTAGGCTGTCAAAATGTTTTACAATCATGAACGACAATGAGAAGGTTGAGCACATTTTCACCTGCACACAGCAAAACAACTGTCTACTAGGATCCAAAATCCTGAGACGGAACAGTTTCCTCGCCACTACCCAAACAACGACAGAAGTGAACTATACGGCATCCATGAAGATCACCAGCATCGTTTGGGTAGTGATTTGAACAAGAAAAGACACCGCAAAAGGACCCCTGGATCCACGGAGGCCACTGCAGCAGAGTACCGAAACATGAGGAAGAGACAGTGGTAAAGACGAGAAACATCAGACTCTGAAACAAGACGACCGAGGCAGGTGGTTGGCCATCACTGAAGGAGAAGCCCAAGGACTGTTTTCCTTCCATGACTCAACAGCATAGTCAGGGGCCAGAGGCCTGGCTGTACTTTGCCCAAAATCCCTGTTTGGGGAAACTTTGACAACACAAAGGCCGTCCCTTAAGGCCCTAGACTCATCCATCCTGGACTTTGGCTCCCCAGGGAAGCAAGAGGGGGCTTAGGGAGTGTGTTTGGGGGGCACTCACCCACTGTAAAGCCCCTCAAACCAGTACATGGCGAGCAGCTACTTTCTCCGATGATCGAAGAGAATGCTAGTCTGAGTTGGGCAGCCAGGGGAAGAGAGGTGAGGAAAGGAGGAGAGTGAGATGAGGAAGAGACACAACCAGACTGTGAGAAAGAAATCTGGTAACACTCTTTATTAAGGCACACATATTAACCATTAAGTAGGTGCTTATTGATATGCATATTAGTAGCATATTGGCTCTTTAGTCATTATACCTTGACCATATTCTACAACTACTATGGTGTTAAGAGTTTTTCTTTCCTTTGCTCAGTATGGGTCTTATAAGGTGGTACTAGCACAAGAATAGTGTGCTACTTTCAATAATACTTCAGAAATATTATATAAATTATAAATAATATATATTGGTCTTACGTAACAAACCACAAAACTAGTGTGTTAATACTACTACTACTGTTAAGTGTCCAAATAACTATGTTACACCACTCTGAACTACGTTCCCCATTCTAAAGTGAGGTCTTTCTCAAGACTAATTTTCCAGTAGTTTGAAAGTAATTAACCCACACAGGTTCCCTATTCTAAAGTTGACTCCTCTTCACACACAAATACATTATAGCTCACAACTAGTGCCATTCTTAAGCGATGGGTTACACCTTGAAAGAAATGCTCTATTCTAGTTCAATTGAGATATGGAGGCTCTATTCTCATTCAGTGGTAGAAGTCAACACCAAAGTCAGTCACCAAAGTACAAATATGTCTTTAATCTATGCAAAAGTTCTTCAAGATTCTCCAAGAACAAATGTACTTCTTAAACTTGTGCTGTATAATTTCAGCTGACTGAACCTTTTGGTGTGTAAATGATCAGAAACCTACACAGGTCAAAACGAACTTGCTCTTTTGTAGCTACAACATAACTACATACATTTTTAACTGAACAAAGTAGCTAACTAGCATTTGAGTTCTTCATCAACAAGGGAAGGAGTTGGTCTCTGGATTCAATGTCTGTTCAATGGTCTTTTCTCAGCGGTAAAGTGGGTTGCACACTTCTTAACAAAGGACAGCATGGATCAGTTGCAGGATCAAACTTCAGTCTCTTGAAGGTTTCAGGGTCCACAATGTTGAGCTCTGCAATTAGAGCCGTCATCTTGATGGTTCCCCAAACCACATTTAACCACAGCATTTAACTCAGTCATTGTGTGAACATGTTTTCAGGATTTTGCTAATCCTGCTATTTGTGGATAACTTCAGTCGGCTCTTTGACTGAAAAAACTAAAACTATCACTCTACTTATCAGCTGTCTCTGGTGTTCACAGACCTCTTTAACACCTCACTGGAGACAACCTCCACCATCAACCTCATCCCCAAAAAACCAAGGACCACAGGACTTAATGCCTACAGACCCGTCGGTCTCCCTGACATCAGTGGTTATGAAGTCTTTTGACCACTTCGTCCCGTCCCACCTCAAAGCCATCACCGATCACTCCTGGACGCCCTGCAGTTTGCCTACAGAAACAACAGGTCTGTAGACGATGCCGTCAACATGGCCCTTGAATTCATCCTCCAGCACGTCCTCAGGAACCAATACTAGTATCCTGTTTGTGGATTTTAGCTCTGCCTTCAATACCATCACCTATGCTGCAGGACAAGCTCTCCCAGCTGCACGTGCCTGACTCTACCTGCTGGTAAAACTTGGGAAACACGTCTCTGACTCTCGGACCATCAGCACCAATTCCCCTCAAGGCTGTGTTCTTTCCCCTTTGCTCTTCTCCCTCTACAACAGCTGCACCTTCAGTCACCAGTCTGTCAAGCTTCTGAATTTCGCGGATGACACCACCTTCATTGGACTCATCTCTGGTGGGGTTGAGTCAGCCTACAGGTGGGAGATTTACCTCAACACAGGATCAACACCTCACGCCTCCGTGCTGACATCCAGTTGTTTTAAGCAAAATTGTGAGCACTATAAAATAAAAATCGGCATTGTTTGAACTCTGTACTACAACGAACTGATGAGTGTTTATACTTTGGTTGGCATTACATTGCATTCTATTTATTTTACATGGAGTGGTCAGCATTAGCGCAAGCATGATGGTTATGCTTGAGCTAATGCTAAATGAAGTGCAAAATGGAATATTGTATTGTATAACAAGAATCCTCATTCCTGCAGCTATCTATGACCTAACGTTAAACACAAAATATGTTGGCACAATAATAGAGAAGTATTTTAAGCTAAATCACCACCATCACCACCATCATCTATAAAGTGACAATACAAATCACAAACTGCTGCTAATTTACATTTTGGAGTGGTCTACTTTTAGAAGTTTTACTACATTTACTCAAATGCTGCATATCCCAATTGAAGTTGTAACTGTTGAAAGATGATATTGTCTTTTAAAGTAGGCCTATAAATGCTGCTGTTCTGTTCACATAACATTTTTATTTAGTGAAATCAGTGAAGGATCATAGCTTTTTATTTAATGACGTTAAAATCAAAATTAATTAAATTAAATCATCAGGATATGCTGACATTCATGGCACAAAGGGAAATCAGTCCCAACTGAAATGGCTCCATGTTTGAGAATTCTCATGTTTGACTGCAAACGTGAATGCATTTCATGTACAGGTGAGTAGTATTACATTGTATAATAACACAAGCCATCCCAAACCAACTCCTACTCCCACCATTATGCTTATCTTTGAGTACGTCCGCTGTACTGTTGTATGGGAATGGTCCCAGCAAATGTTTAACAGACATGAGGTCATATACGTCATGGTCTGTCTGTATCGTCATGTTTTGGTTGGTTTCCCCTGCGTTTCCCCTGTGTCCTGTTTTCCCTCTGTTGATTGCCCCATTGTGTTCACCTGTGCCTTGTTCCCTCACCTGTCCTGTGTTGGCAATTAGTTCTTTGTGTATTTAAGTGTTGTCTTCTGTTGAGTCCTGGTTCGAGTCTTGTCGTATGTGTTAGTCATTGTTTGCCTGTCCCCTTGTCCAAACCTGTCCTCGTGAGTACTATTAAAAAGGGTAAAATCTACTTGTGGCTGCGACTACTCTCTGCATTTGGGTCCACCTCCACCGTTAACCGTGACAATATATGCAAGATGTCAGAATATTGGTAGAATTTCTCAAATCTGCATATTATATAATGAATGGCTGTTTGGAGTCCAATATAGAGATTTGCTTTTGGCTTTTGATTGCAACAAGTGGACATGCTGCAACAATGGATTACTCAAAGCAGGTCATATGAACAGGGCATAATGGATGCAATGTTTTAGCTGAGACTATCTGAATTCCACGTGAATGTGAACCCCCCCACACTTTTGAACCTCCCTCTTTCCCACTTTTGAAACATGACATGGACATAGTTTACCCTGTATGAGGTAATTCTCTGCATCATTGTCCACACGATCTGTGACCACAGGATGCATAAATGTACCCCTATCATCTCATGCTCCACACTTCACTCTTCCATGAGGCAAAGAGAAGGATTCTAGTGTGTAAAAGTTGATCTTTAAGCTTTTTGGAAAGCTGTTTCAGTATCATTATCTGCTGCATTTTGGAATTACATTATGTGGAATGTCGTTTTAAGAATTTACGTTATTCCTGCACCGAGGCAACCGCACACAAAATATGTTGAAAAGTTACTTGGCTGTAATTGAGTGACTTACTGGCGTGGAAACCATCACAGACTATATATTTTAGTCTCGTCAGTAACTCTTAACCATCCCAAATCATACACCTGATGACGCAGGCTTGCAGAAAACTGATGTTGTAGTCTCTGGTGCTGCTGCCTGGCTTGTCATCAGATGTGGGATTCAAGGTGCTAAATTCAGCCAGTCTCCGAAAAATGTAATATTGACATGTGTCAATATTTATATAAGCATGCCATACAGAATAACAAATACATAGCAATATGGTTGAAAATCTGTGATCCTTTTCAAATAATAATAATACATTTTATTTATAACGCACTTTACATGCTCAGAATGAATATGTCAAAGTGCTACAATGGAGCAGTTAAAACAATTAAAACAGTTAAAAACAATAAAAACAGGCGTTGATCAGGCAAAGTTAGGAGTATGCCTTCCTAAAAAGAAAGGTCTTAAGACCTTTTTTAAAAGCATCCTCCGTCTGTGGGGCCCGGAGGTGGTCTGGGAGGGCGTTCCACAGACGGGGAGCAGCAGCCTGGAATGCCCTGTCACCCATGGTCTTCAGTTTGGTCCTTGGGGGGCACAGACGGTGTGATTGGCCCGACCGGGTTCTGGAGGTGGTGTGGGGAGTGAGGAGTTCAGTGAGGTAGGTGGGGGCTTCACCGTGGAGACAGTGATGGGTGTGAAGGAGGATCTTATATTGGATGCGGAGGTGAACAGGGAGCCAGTGTAGTGAGTGGAGGACAGGAGTGATGTGGTCGTATTTACGCACCCTCATCAGGATCCTGGCAGCGCTGTTTTGAATGTGCTGGAGCCTCTGGAGGCTCTTGCCAGGGATCCCGATGAGGAGTGCGTTACAGTAGTCGAGCCTGGAGGAGACAAAGGCGTGGACAAGCTTCTCTGCAGCAT
>OMKQ01088085.1:0-13543 GCA_900302335.1 Phycis phycis | reverse complement strand
TGATATAATGACTATATCTATACATACTGTATATCTATTTAGTGATTATATCTATTTATCTATGTACATTTTTACCAATGTTCCTTGTTTGGTACTTACTCAGTCTCTGCCTACCTGTCGCTCTGTCTACCTGTCTGTCTATCTGTCTATCTGTGTGTCTGTCTGTCTGTCTGCCTGGCTACCTCTCTGTCTACCGGACTATCTGTCTCCCTGGCTACCTGTCTGTCTGTCTGTCTGTCTGTCTGTCTGGCCGTCTGTCTGTCTGTCTCTCTGTCTACCATTCTATCTGTGTGCCTGGCTACCTGTCTGTGTGTCTCTCTGTCTACCTTTCTATCTGTCTGTCTGGCTACCTGTCTGTCTGTGTGTCTGTAGAGGATCTCGCCAGTCTCTCTGGGTTCTGGTCTGCAGTATTTCGGCCGTAGTCTTCACGGGGTCATGGACCTGAACACAGACGGGCTGGTAGACCTGGCCGTGGGGGCACTGGGGGGCGTGGTCACAATCTGGTTAGTTAACCAATCGGTCAGTCACCTTCTGGACCCATAAACCAGTGTTGGGAGTTTGGTGTGTCACTTTAGTAATGTGTGTGTGTGCGTGTGTTTGTGCATTTATGTGTGTGTGTGTGTGTGTGTATGTGTGTGTGTGTTTGTGTGCCAGGTCTCGCAGTGTGCTGCGGATCAGCTCCAGGGTGACCTTTGAACCTGAGAAGGTGAATGTGTTTAATAAGGACTGCCAGCGGGGGGGCAAGGAGGTGAGCTGCATGTTGCTCTCCGTTTGTCTGCTCGCTAAGACTGCCTCCCCCCCCACCACCGCCACCTCCTCCCCCGTGGGTGAGTTATCGCCATGGAAATAGCAAACATATCTGTGTGTGTGTGGGTGTCCTTCCTTCGATGATGTATAAACATCTGAAGCCCATTAGGGAGAAAGACTAGATATACACACACACACACACACACACACACACCTGGAGCTAGCTGTCAGCTGACCTGGGGCTCCCCCACCAGGTGTGTGGGTGTCTTTGGGTCTGGACGAGAGGCGTGTCCCTCCCCGGGCGGTTCTGGACCAATCAGAGGACAGGATGCTCCTGCTCACCCTGTTTCCTGGACAGGAGCTCTGTCAGCCAATCCCCTTCTCTGTCCAGGTGAGACGATGTTGATAGACAACATGAAGTCACTCTAGGTAAACGTTAGTTCTAACACTGTAACTCCTCACACGCCTGCTTGTTTCCATCAGGAGACGACAGACTATGGCCGTCCCATCGTGGTAGTCATGGAGACGGGCTTGCAGACCCCAGATGATGGGCCGGTTCTGGACCCTGACTGGCCCTCAGTCCTGAGGACTGAGGTGAGGCCAATTTGTTGTAGGAGTGCCGCCCTAAAAGTAACCTAACCCTAACCCTATTTTGACCACCAGCTATGGCACCGTGAAGCCATTTACCAGCCTCTTCAAAACGCACCTATTAGTGACATCACAACAATGAGTGTCCGCCCACTCCTCTGTTGTTGTCCCTCCTGTTTCGCTGTAGCTCCCTTTCTGGAATGGCTGTGAACATGAAGAGAGCTGCCATCCTGATCTGGTCCTCCACACACACACTGACCTGCCCACAATCAGGTACACACTTACACACGTACACACACACACACACACACACACACACACACACACACACACACACACACACACACACACACACACACACACTGACCTGCCCACACTCAGGTACACAAACACACGGACCCACCAACATTCGGGTGAACACACACACACACACACACACACACACACACACACCATAACCTGCAATAATAATCCTGTTTCCGTGGCAGCCAGTTCTGCAGTGTGAGAGGGCGCAGTGCCCTGTGCCGCCAGCATGGAGTGAGGCCAGCACAGGGGGGGCGTGGTCCATCGTTGGGGGCGGAGCCAGCCTCTGTGCTGGTGGTGGAGTCCAAGCGTCGCAGGGTGGTGGTCTCCGCCTCCCTGGAGAACCGCGGGGAGAACGCCTACACCACCAGGCTGCTGCTCTCACACTCCCACAACCTGTTGTTCTCCAGCATCCTTGTCAAGGTAACCATTACCATAACAACCAGCCTGTGCCTCCTCTTCTCCCCATCCCATTTGTGACCTGGGTATGACCTTGTTGAATAATAATTAGAATATAAGACTATGTAATATAATATTATTTTATAATTCATTATAGGATATGATATCATATAATTGAATATGATATCATATAATATTATATAATCACATTATATTATTAGTGTTAAGGCTGTTTCAAACCCCCCACTACCCTTAACCTGGCCTGGGAATCAGACGACTCTTTGAGCTCAGCGTTGGTTGCTCTGGCACATGACACACCTCTGACCTCTCCTGTGGAGACAGACTTCCAGCAGACCTGCCCGGGCCAATCACAACCGTTGATCTAATAAGGGGCGGGTTTAATATGATCAGCGTACAGAGGAGTGCCCTATGGGAGCGCCATTGAGGTGTTTTCAGAAACAACCATTGGTTGTTTGATTGGTTGTAGGTCTAGTTGGTCTGTGGCCGTTGATATCACCCCGTGGAATTGTTCTGGCTGTCAGGCCACCCACAACCCCTATTTGCTTTGGACAAAAGCAGCCCACTACATGACTACATATAAATGGATGACGTAGGGTATAAATGTACATATACTGTGTATACATATATATGTATACACAGTGGAAGGTTCCATATATTTATAACATGAGACTCCGCCTTTCTACCAGGACCAATCAGATCTCCAGTTAGAGTGTCACGCTGAGCGGGCCAATCAGAGGAGCTGTAACATCAGTGCTCCCTTCATGAGGTCCAAGGCCATGGTAGGTGCTGTTCAGCAATGATGCGTAAATGTGTGTAATGAGTAAATATATATACATTCATGTATATATCTATATATGTATATCTATGGTATGTTGTTTTGTCTCTTCCTTGCCTTACAGCTGTCCTTCCATGTTGAGTTTGAGTTCAGTCACCTGGTCTTCCTGGATCACCTGGAGGTTGTCATAGAAACCAGCAGGTGAAACCTTTCTTCCTCACCCAATCACTTGCCCCTTACTAGTGAGATGAAGAATTACAGACAGAAATAACATTAAATACCTGTTTGAAATAATGTTTGTCTGTCGGTCTGTGCACACGCACTTTTGTGTGTTAAATAGTGAGGGCATTGACCGGAATCCAGCAGACAACATGAACCATCTCCACCTTCTTCTGAAGTACGAAACACATCTCCTGTTCACCAGGTAATGCTACAGACCTGGTCCCCAGGTAACCCTACAGACATGTTCCCCTGGTAACCCTACAGACCTGTTCCCCAGGTAACCCTACAGACATGTTCCCCTGGTAACCCTACAGACATGTTCACCAGGTAACCCTACAGACCTGTTCACCAGGTAACCCTATGTACCTGTTCACCAGCTAACGCTACAGACCTGTTTACTAGGTAACCCTACAGACCTGTTCACCAGGTAACGCTACAGACCTGTTCCCCAGGTAACCATACAGACCTGTTCCCCTGGTAACCCTACAGACCTGTTCACCAGGTAACCCTATGTACCCGTTCACCAGATAACTCTACAGACCTGTTCACCAGGTAACCCTATGTACCTGTTCACCAGGTGACCCTACAGACCTGTTCACCAGGTAACCCTACAGACTGCTTTATTCTTTTTTTGAGCATGTCTGTGAAAATGTTCCCGCCCCGCTCTGGTTTGTTTGACACGTAGGCGCAGACGTAAACCCATCACCCCTCTCTAGTGAAATCTGAAGCAAGGAACGGGGGTCTGATCCATCCAAAACAACACTACATAGTCAGACCCCCGTGGTCTGACTACGTAGTGTTGTTTTGGATTCACCCACCAGAGACCAGAACTACATGAATTCACTTGGCTATATATATAACTGTATGTTCAGCGTCTTGTGACATACCAGCAGTTTCAGAAGCACATTTTGCAAAACAATCTAACAATCCAAAGAACAGTGCTACCCATGATGCAATTCCATTTCTGACGTCCTTTCGTGTACGTGTGAGGCTTCAAAGTGCCCCCTAGTGTACACGCACTCTAACACAGGCATGCTTGTGTTTGTCTCCAGGCACCCTGACTCTCATCATTTTCACATCTCTTCCCCACACTCTTCATCACCATCATCACCATTATCCCTGGACACCAACCTGACATACCAGGTGAGAGGCGGGTCCATTTGGTTCCCTTCCAACACCCTCTGCTCTTCCTCCTCCTGCTCTACAGGCCTGCGTGTGTACACCCTGTGAGGGGACAAACTAAGTGTTTTGATTGGTTGAGTTGAGCTCCTGGTTGCAGGTCCAGAACCTGGCTGTATTCCCTGTGTCAGACCTCCTACTGGGTCTGGACATCTGGGCTGTGACACCCTCTGGCACCCTGCTGCTCAACATCACACACTACAGCTCCCTGCCGGTAATGCACCCTACACTTCTGCACATCTCTAGTGCACACTATAGTACAAACTATAGTACACATTATAGTATCATATACACACTATAATACACACTATAGTACCATATACACGCTTTAATACACTCTATAGTACACACCATATACACACTATGGTACAAACTAAAGTATTACTATAGCGGTAAATCTAAATCAGTTAATATAAGCTGTTTTAATAAGTGTTGTCCTACCGCCCCCTGCAGGCCGACGGTGGCCACTGCCGCCTTCCATCCCACACAACTCACAGCATGGAAATAGATGAAGATCTGACACACAGCCCACAGCTGGTAACACACACGCACAGACACACATGCACATAGTTCCCCAATGTTCTCCCCCTGGTCTTACGTTACGTGTGTGTATGTGTGTGTGTAGAACCATTCTAACAGCAGGAGTTTGGCTGTTGGCTGCAGACTGGCTGTAGCAGCCAGGAGCACCCTGCAGATCAGCATCACTGGGAGACTACAGCACCACACACTGGCCACTGTGAGTTACTACACACTACACTCAAATTCAATATACACAATATACATCAAATAGAAACTGTATCTAGAATGATTGAGGGATGATAGAGGAGAGACAGAATGATGGAGTGGTGATTGAGGAGAGCCACGTTTTTTAAAGCCCTGAAACGTGGCATTTCTCCAGCCGCACTTCTGTCTGTGGCGGGCCGCACCGCTGGCGCTGATTTGCGTTTCCTCTACCAGTTTAAACGCACCGAGCTGGGCCGTGCCCGAGACGGAGCGTCTCTACCAGTTTAAACGCACCGAGCTGGGCCGTGCCCGAGACGGAGCGTCTCTCTGAGGCCAGGCCAAAGCCAGCCCGACCCACCTTCAAGCGGGCTGCGGTGACGTCAGCCCTGGGTGCTGCTCGGAGCGAGAGGTTGTCTCTCTCTGTGGGACTACAGACCTTTAACCTTCTAGTGTCTGAGGCGCATCGCCATGCACCAAGAGTATGGCTAGAGCTCTCAACAGCTGCACTCTTCATCGTTTGTTCCTCCCGTTAACAACATTAGCTTCAAGGGTAACAAAGGTTTAGATAGAAGCACACAGCAGTGATGTCAGGTAGACAACATCACCGGTTGACGTGGGAAACAACCCCAACATATGAGCCGTCTCTTAAACGAACCAATCCGGCTTCACGGTTGGCCACAAGGTAACAAAAGAGTGTTGAGTCATTGACTCCAGACAAGCTGATTAGTCAGACGCTCCTTCATGAGGCTAGCTCATTGGCATGGAGACGCAAACCCCAGCCCAGTAGAGCATGGTGGAAAAACACCACTGTATGACCTCTGACCTCAGAAGGTGAAGTTTCGAGCTCTGGAGATCCTGGCGACTGCGTACCTTCACCTAGACCCCAACAGCAGCAGCTTCCTGCAGGAGGATAGACCTACCAGAGTGGTAAGCTACCTACCACCTAGCAACCTATCAGTATTGTCATCTGTCAGCTATCTACCATCTGTCTGCCTGCCTTGTGTGTGGCTGTCTCTTGAGGTCATGTGATGGCGTCACATGATCTCCCGGTCCTGTGGTGCAGGTGGTGTTGGAGGTGAGGAAGGAGGTGTTCTCTGAGCTCCCCATCCTGGTGTTCCTGGGGAGCGTGCTGGGAGGCCTGGTGCTGCTCGCCATGCTGGTCCTCGTCTTGTGGAGGGTGGGATTATGCGATATTATTACGCTTCATTAAGCTACTCAAGGGCCTTGTTCAGCTAGCAGGGATAGGCTAACTGGTTCTAAATACTAGCCAGGTGCCCATAGAAAAACCTAGCATTTAGAACCAGCTAACGTTTAGACCCAGCTCACATTTATAACCAGTTAATGTTTAGAACCGGCTAGCTTTTAGAAACATGTAATGTTCAGAACCGGCTAGAACCAACTAGCATTAAGGATCAGATAGTGTTTGGAACTAGCTAGCCTTCAGAACCAAGAAGAAAGAACCGAGAACAAAGATGTATTTGAGGTTCTTTGCTCTTCTCTCCAGCTGGGTTTCTTCAGGAGGCGGACCCGGAAGGAAGCGGAGGAGGAGGGGGAGGGGCCGACATTGACCAATGAGAAGACAGCAGAGAACCTATTGTAGCCATGATGTCATCAAGACATGATGTCATCAAGTCTACATGTTACGCTCCTCTCAGGGACAGCATGTACCAGCTCACTGATTGATAATATATACATTAGAATATATAATACTATATATATGTCACTCATTTGGACTGATGTTGTTCTACTTCTGGTGTACTTTAGTGTTGGAGACAACACTGACAATAAGAGTAAATTGTTCTTTAGAGCCAAGTCATCAAGGAGCGAGTAGGGGTTACAGTCCAGATCCATGTCATTAAGGAGCAGGTTAGACAGTATATATGCATGTCATTAAGGAGAACGGTTAGGGGGGATTTTACTCTGGAACGACTACAGGTACACAGAGGACATTGGGGATCAAACCCAGAACCTTTCAGCTGGGATTGAAACATCCTAACCACTGGACTATCCTGCCCCTGACTACCTACTAGATATACTAACCACTAGAGTAGCTTCTTGGAGCTACTAGCTAACCCATTGACAAGCTTGAGAACATGAAAGATGATTGTTTGTGTCTTGGGCTATGAGTTTTAGATGTATTTTTTTACATAGCTAATGCACTTTTGTTGTGTCTACTTGAACCTGTGTAAATATCTCTGGATGTAGGAAATATCTGTGGAAAGATTGTGTTAACTGGATTCCGATTCAAACAGTCCCTGTGTCCATCACAATGTCAGGAATTTGTACTTCGTCACTTGTTTTCACACTTTTCCACATGAATGTCAGTGCTGAAACATTTAGAAAAAATAAAACAGCTCATCAGAAAAATCATCTGACCTTTTGGGAAGGGCTTTTATTGTGAAAATGCACCGGTTGGACTTTGCTGGGGTTGCTCCATCCTAATGACTGACCTCCATACTAACCCCTGCCTGCTCCCCAATGACTGTCTCTGAACTGTCCACCCCCTAACTGAGCTTCTCTTACATTCCTATGGGAGGGAAAAGGGAAGCTAAAAGAATCCATCCGTGTTTCAGTATTTTAATCATTCTCCAGATGGTGGACAACCTCTTCAAACATTTTACACTCAATCACAGGAAACTCTTTGGCCTTCAGCCGAAACAACAAAACCTGGAAGGAAAATAGCAGAACCCTGAAATCCATTAGTGTTGTTAAATCATCTCAAGTTCTTCAGCACATTAAGGAGCATCTTCTCTACCAGTCCACCACAGTGTCTGGACCCACTGGGGACCTTCTACTTGACCTGCCGGCCACACGACCCACACACCCTCTCCAAACGGTCCAACATGATGGCTGTATGGAGATACTTCATGTTTTGGAGTTTCCATGTTTAACAAATCCATTCAAAAATAAAAACAGTCTGTCCGCCTCTGGGCATTTCGGGTCATCAAAAACCAGGCACGTTCTCTAGGAGTCAAACTTTTAGAAGAGAAATCTCAGCTCACACCCCCAATATCTTTAGAAAGCATAGTCCTTAAATAAACACTTTAAAATATGGATTATAAAATTAAAAACATTACCAAAAAGTACTGTTTCTGTCCAGCAGTGTCTGCCCCACCCCATCATGCGACAGCACTCAAGAGTTGGGCTCAACCAGAACACGTGGCCCGTCTGACAGTCTGTAGTTCATCTTCTGTTCCAAAGACGGAGGCCTGAGGTCCGAGGCCTCATTTAAAACGCTGTGTGTTGAGACGGGGGGGCCTCAGTGGAGCTCTACAAACTCCTCCAGGCTGCGGGGGATCTGCTGCCGGTAGCTGATGTGATGCTGGCGGACGGCGCGGGCTGCCAGGCACTTGAGACTCATCTTCATCTGGGTTTTGAGGAGGATCTCCGACACGCCCGTGGTGCTCCGGTCCAGTGGGGTCTTCTGCTGCTTGTTGGTCATGTCCGTGTGGGCGCCGGCCTCCACCAGGCTGATGATGATGGCGTGCAGTGTTAGGAAGTCGCTGATGGGCCGGTGGTACTGGACGATGACGTGCAGCGGGCTGTTGCCCTCGCGGTCCACCGCATTGACGTTGGCGCCGCAGTCGAGCAGCAGCTTGGTGACCTGGGAGCTGGGGAAACTGCACACGTCGTTGGTGTGGAAGTCGTCGACCGGCGTGCTGGAGCTGATGGCCAGGTGCAGCAGCGAGGAGCCCTCGCGGGAGCGCGGGTCCAGCTGGATCAGTGTGTAGATCTGCTTGTTGATGCGGGCGCGCTCCTCGTCACCGCATGGCGTCTTGGTGGAGATGCAGACGAGGTAGAGGAAGGTGAACAAGTTGGACTCGTAGTTTTCAGTGGCCTGCGGCAGCTCGGAC
The DNA here is from genome assembly GCA_900302335.1 of Phycis phycis. Lineage (NCBI taxonomy): Eukaryota > Metazoa > Chordata > Actinopteri > Gadiformes > Phycidae > Phycis > Phycis phycis. The sequence goes on along the minus strand of OMKQ01088085.1, from coordinate 4,732 downwards.
TCCGGCGCGGCTTCCATGCGCGCCATGCTGCGCTGGATCTCCAGCACGCTGCAGCTCAGAACCTGCTCCACCGCGGTCGCCCGCAGTGCCTCCTTCAGGTGCACCATCTGAGAGAAGACCTGGGCGAAGCGCAGCAGGTCCTTGTGCGTGTTGCGGTTCCCCTTCTGCCTCAGCCTCAGCGCGTGCAGCCACAGCTTGATGCAGTGGTCAAACTCCATGTTGTCAGCGTAGACGGCTCCCCGGTAGATGATGGGGTGCGACACGTCAATGTTGTCAGAGCCCAGGATGCGCTCGCGTACCATCAGCCCCTCCATGTGCAGGACGTCCCGGTTGTTGCGGATGGCCTCCAGCTCCTGTGGCGTGCGACACTCACTACGGCCGCCGTAGGCCTCGATGGGGGGCAGCGGGGGCTCCTTGGGGATAGGGCGCTCCGGGTCGCGGTAGCGCTCCAGCATGGCCAGGTACAGGTAGTGATAGGTCTTCAGGATGTCATAGTTCTCCCGGTCGTTTGCGAAGGAGGCCCCGAGCAGCTCCAGGGCTTCGATGCGGCTGGCCGCATCGCAGTCTGCATGGGCGAGGAGCAGCTCCACCACGTCAGCCTTGCAGCTCTCTGCCGCCACCTTCAGGGGCGTCATGCCGTGGCCGTTCACCACCATGGCGGCCTGACGCTGGACCAGCGCACGGACGATGTCCAGATGGCCCGCCTCGGCCGCAAAGTGCAGCGCAGTAGCGCCACAGTGGGCCTTGGCGTCAGGGTCGGCGTTGTGCTCGAGCAGGAAGCCCACCACGTCCGCGTGGCCCTTGTAGGCGGCGATCATCAGGCAGGTGTTGTTGTACTTGTTGGTGATGCCGATGTCGGCCTGGTGCTCCACCAGGTAGCGCACGATGTCCACCCGCCCGTCGAAGCATGCCGCCCGCAGGGGGGTGGAGTTAGTGATGGTAGTGTGGTTCACGTTGGCGTGGTGACTGACCAGGAGGCGCACCACCTCAAAGTGCCCTGCCCCTGCCGCACACCACAGGGCCGTCGCCCCGTCGATCACATAGCTGGAGGACACAGGGGTCAGAGATCATTAGGGTTAGGGGTAACCCTGCTGACCTCTTCAACACAGCTAACTGTCAACAGGGTTAACTGATACTACAACTGGGCTGATACCACAACAGGGCTAACTGATACTACAACTGGGCTAACTGGTACTACAACTCAGCTAAGCTGCGATGCTAGTAGCACTTACCCATCAAACCGGACGGTTCCGGTCTGTTCCGTGTCCACCCTGTAGTGGTCGAGCAGCAGCCGAACCACCTTATCGTGTCCGTTCCGCGCAGCGATGATGAGCGGAGTGGACCTCTGGCCGGCCAGCTGGGTCACATAACTCAGTAGGTACCGGGTCTCCGCCTCAGGGTGGTTAAGCAGGAGGGCGGCGAGCGTCAGGACGCGGCCTTCGCTGGCCGCCTTGAAGACGTACCCAGCCAGAGACTCCATCTGAGAGCCACCGGCCAGCACCTCGCTCTGATGGGCCGCCAGCACCCCGCTCTGATGGGTCGCCAGTACCTCGCTCTGATGGGTCGCCAGTACCTCGCTCTGATGGGTCGCCCGCTGTGTGCTCTCAGCAACAAGCCGCCTCCCATCAAGAGACCGAGACGACCACCGGGATCACATGAAACGAACTCTAGAGTCCGGTCTTTAATGTACAAGGAGCCCGTACAGACTAACGTGTTAGGGCGTCTCAGGCCGTATCCTTTAGATTGCTGTCATTGGGCTTGCGGTTGTGATCCGAGCTCAACACCAAGCGACAAACAAGCGAATCGCTTCAGCGAGGCGACGCTGTTCTGCAGCTAGACTAAGCTAACGCTAACGAACTACTTCAGACTACTTGCCGGGTTAGATAGGGTGTAATGTGACACCGAACGAATATAAACTCTTCTTGGTTGTTAAAAAATATATACGGATCTTTTAAAATCTTATTTCTGTTCAACAAGGTGTGTTTTCTTTAACCGAACCCGCTTCGGTTTCACCTTGTTGCTAACCAGTGACTCGACGGAAGTGTTTCACACAAAAACTGCCCGACTAGGAACTGCGATTAAATAATTTGGACCGTGCGTTATAAAGTCGTTATTCAAGTTTTAATTTTCAAGTTTCAAGTTTATTGTCACGTACTAGGTAACACCATACATCATTACCAGCAGTGGAATTCTTGTAGCTTGGGTGAACTCACCTTTGCAAAATAAAATGAATCAATAAAACAAATCAAATAAGTGGCAGAATAATCAAATAAGTGGCGGCATACCAAAAGCGCTGTGAAATATGTTCTATTCAATTTGAATGTACTTGATTCTTGATAACATTGATTCTTAAGCTATATTACACGTCCAAGTAATTTATATCGAGTGTTTGATGTTGGCAGTTGTTGACGTTAAAAGGGCCAGCAACCATGGAAGTGCTTCTGTTGATGCAGTGTGTTCATAGGTAAGTTAGCCATAAACAATCAGCCATTTATAGTAGCTAGTATTAAGGACATATATTAAGTATTGAGGAATATACAATATAGAATGGATAGACAGTATCGAGACAAATCCAATCTAAGTACTCACTAGGGCGCCCCATGCTGATAAGACACTCATTATAAAATAAACTAAATCATATTTACTTTGCGTCACATTTAAATAAATTGAATAGGCAGTGTAGATTTGGGTTATCAGAATGTTTATTAAACATGTGACAGCAAAGACATGATGTTCACGCTAAACTACAGGTAAGTATGTAACATTCCACCCAGATACAAATAGCTTAGACAGTGCTTCCTCCACATTCTTCAAACAACTCAAAGAGTGGTTCCCCATTCCTCCTGGTCCCCACTTCTTTCAGCACTACCATATTGTATCAGATTGCAACTGGGAAATACATCAAGAACATTGTCTTACTGGACAATAAAAACACCGTTTAAATGTGTTCAAAATCTTCATATAAAATCCAAACAATGTTTCTAAGGTCCTCATCAACATCCACTTCCATCAAACTACTGTGTGTGTGTCAGTCGTCTGGCTCGCTCACACACTGCTCCACAATCTCTCGCAGGTTGGGGTTCTCCATCGCAGCTGCCACCCGCTCCTTGTCGTTGATCTGTTTGTTAACTAGACACAGAAAATGAGAGTTAACTAGACATACTAGACACACCAATAAAGAGTTAACTAGACATAACTAAAGGTAACTAGACAGAGAAAACTAGAGTTGACTAAACATTAATAGCATTAAATAGACACAGAAATTCAGTTAACTGAAGAGTTAACTATACATACTAGGGTTGACTGGGCACAGAAAACTAGAGTTAACTCGACACAGAAAACTAAAGTTAACTAGACATACTAGGGTTGACTAGACACATGACAGACAGACAGACAGACAGAAGTACTTTAATAATCCTCGAGGGAAATAAAGAGTTACTTTATGTGTCTAGTATACTAGACATAACTAAAGGTAACTAGACTCAGAAAACTAGAGTTTACTAAACATTACTAGTTTTAAATAGACACAGAAAACTAGAGTTAACAAGACCTAACAAAAGTTAACTAGGCATAATAAACTAGTTAACTAGACATAACTAAGCAAAACTAAAGTAAACGTTACATAAGCATAGTTAACTAGACATAACTAGGCAAAACTAAAGTAAACTTTACATGAGCATAGTTAACTAGACATAACTAGGCAAAACTAAAGTAAACTTTACATGAGCATAGTTAACTAGACATAAATCGACAGTTAACCACATATACAACACACACACACACACAAGAAAAGAGGCCACTCACTGTCTTCCTCGGTGGAGTGAGTTCCTTCTGAGACATAGATCTCCAGCTGAAAACATCAACCACATCACATGACTAACAGAACCGAACAACAGAACAGAACAGCCACAATGGAGGAAGACCAGATGACATCATACCTTGTGTTTGAAAGGTAAGCAACGCTGCAGCTTCACTTGTAAGCACAGACCTGCAAAAACACATGAGCACGATTACTGTTGTGGCCACAGTCAGAAAGGCAGACAAACTGTCTGGCAGAAGGACAGACAGACAGCCAGAGAGGCAGCCAGAAAGACAGAAAAACAGTCAGACAGACAGACGGAGACAGAGAGAAAGACAGACAGTCTGACAGAAGGACAGGGGAAGGGAGATGGTAGTACCGATGAGAGTTGCCAGGGAGCAGTGGGGGACGGTGGGAGAGAACTTGATGATGATGAGGTACTCCTCCTCCCGGAGCTCTCGGACCTCCACGCAGCTCTCCGTCACCACGTCCAGCTCCTCCAGGGTGTTGGGCTTCTCCGGGTCCCGGATGGAGCGGATCACATCTGTCCGGCATCAATGCGTTGTGTTGTATGTTAACTGTGTTGTAGTATGTTTACTACACCTGCCTTAACAAACACTGTAGGATGGTGTACTTTACACAACATAGACCTGCTCTGTGTACTATGGTGTAGTATACACAACATAGACCTGCTATGTGTACTGTGGTGTAGTATACACCACATAGACCCGCTCTGCATACTGTGGTGTAGTATACACAACATAGACCTGCTCTGCGTACTGTAGTGTAGTATACGCAACATAGACCTGCTCTGCGTACTGTGGTGTAGTATACACAACATAGACCTGCTCTGCGTACTGTGGTGTAGTATACACAACATAGACCTGCTCTGCGTACTGTGGTGTTGTAAACACAACATGCTCATTCCCTTAA
>OMKQ01088079.1:0-12480 GCA_900302335.1 Phycis phycis | reverse complement strand
GCTGAAGAGCCGCAGGTTGCCGACCCCTGGTCTAGGGGTATGATTCTCGCTTAGGGTGCGAGGCGTCCCGGTTTCAAATCCCGAACAAGCCCTATTACGGCAAATTTCCGTGCTGAAAGTTGTGTACTCTGGCATTGATGGTCATTTTCTTTGAATTCACTCTACTGTCCTTCTTCTCAAATGGTCCAGACTCATCTTACTGATGGCAACTTGCACTCAAATGCCTGAAAACCACGTTCATACGTGTTCAACTTCTCCAACTGCTGCTTATGACCTCGTAATTGTTTCCTTTTGCATTGTTTAGTCCCAATTGTAACAGTTTGACTGAATGATAGACAAAGAAACAATGAGGAGGAGTGTTGTTTCATGCAAGGTTTCCAAGAATTTAAGCATGACATGTCAGGCCACAGTATTCCCTTTTGAGAACGCTGGATCAAAACAATGCCTGATTGCACAGAATTGCCTGGCAGTGGTGGGATTTGAACCCACGCCTCCTGAGAGACTGGAGCCGAGTGGTCCCGGGTTCAAACGCTGGACGAGCCCCATCAAGCCGTAATATTCTGTGGTGAAAATTATGGACTACTTCTTCCTTGAGTAGATCACCAATCAGAACAATTCTCACAATGCCAGTACAAAGTTGTGCACTGTGGCTTGTCATTGCACCCATTTTAAACATGACCGAATAACCATGGCAGAGCATGGCTCGTTGGTCTAGGGGTATGATTCTCGCTTAGGGTGCGAGAGGTCCCGGGTTCAAATCCCGGACGAGCCCAATGTTATGGCAAATTACCCTGCTGAAAGTTGTGTACTGTGACTTTGACGGCATAGTTCTTTGAATTCAGTCTACTGTCCTTGTTCTCAAATGGTCCAGACTCATCTTACTGATGGCAACTTGCACTCAAATGCCTGAAAACCACATTCAGATTTGTTACGTGTTCAACTTCTCCTACTGCTGATGACCTCGCAATTGTTTCCTTTTGCATTGTTTAGTCCCAATTGTAACAGTTTGACTGAATGATACAAACGCTTTGTGTTTGAGAAGGAGTGTTGTTTTTTATGCAAGGTTCCCAAGTATTTGAGCATGACATGTCAGGCCACAGTATTCCCTTTTGAGAAGGGCGTTTCAAAAAGATGCCTGAACACACAGAATTGCCTGGCAGCGGTGGGATTTGAACCCACGCTTCCTGAGAGACTGGAGCCTAAATCCAGCGCCTTAGGCCGCTTGGACACACTACCTCCAACGCCACGATTTCCTCAATGCCTCTTCAAAGTTGAACTTAAATTCAACGCGTTGACTGGCAGTTGGGATTTGAAACACAACGTCCCCAAAACAGAGCCTAAGTACACCAGTGTTGACTACTTGCAACAATAATTCACTGCATACCTGTAATCTTTATTGTATTACAAAGTTAGACTTTAACTGGGTCCAACTGAAGCAAGTATGCTTGAATTTGGTGGCATCGTTCTTGCTATATCAATGAATGAGAATTTGGGCCGTGGGTTGTCATTGCACCAATTTTCAAAATGACCAACTCACTTACACTATGGCATGGCTCGTTGGTCTAGGGGTATGATTCTCGCTTCGGGTGCGAGAGGTCCCGGGTTCAAATCCCGGACGAGCCCCATGAAGCCGTAAAATTCTGTGGTCAAGGTTCTGGACTACTTCCTCCCTGAGCTGATCAACAATCAGAATGATCCTCACAATGCTTGCGCAAAGGGGTAACACATAGCCCTCTGGACATTGAACCATTAATAATACTTTGTGTTTGGGGAGGAGAGTTTATTTCCAAGTATTTGAGCATGACATGTGATTCCACAGTATTCCCTTTTGAGAAGGGCGTTTCAAAATGATGCTTTAATACACAGCATTGACTGGCAGTGGTGGGATTTGAACCCACGCCTCCTGAGAGACTGGAGCCTAAATCCAGCGCCTTGGACCGCTCGGCCACACTACCTCCTAATGATTGTTCTTCTACAAATCCTCTTCAAAATTAAACTTAAATTCAACATGTTTACTGCAGAGTTGGTATTTGAAACACAACGTCCTCAAAACAGAGCCTAAATACACCAGTGTTGACCACTTGGCAACAATAATTCACTGGATAGCTGTAATCTTTCTTGTTTTACAAAGTTAGACTGTAATTGGGTCCAACTGAAGCAAGAATGTTTGAATTTGTTGGCATAGTTATGGCTATATCAATGTTTTAGACTTTTGGCTGTGGCTTGTCATTACACCCATTTTCAACATGACCAAATAACTACAGCACAGCATAGCTCGTTGGTCTAGGGTAGGGATCGGCAACCTTTATTATCAAAAGAGCCATTTTGACCCCTCTTCCGCCAAAGAAAAATAGTCTGGAGCCGCAAAACATAACACACCTTATAATTAATTATATTAGTCTTTTAGATTTTACCTGTTACAATCACAGAATATCACTCATCTTCAGTTGGGTATTTTTCAGCGAATGCTGAGTGCTTGTTTTGAAAATGTCTTTCGACGTTACATTTTTTGTTTTTCGGTCATTTCTCGCCACATATCAAGCACACAGGTAAGCCAGCGTCATTGGCGATGAAGGCAAATGAATCAGTCTACGCAGAATTAAACTATTTTAACTTCTGAGACTTATTCATGGTTAGTGCAGGGGTCGCACACTCCAGAAGCCGCCTGAAGGTAAAGGCGAGGGCTATAGACGGTGATGGGACGTATATTTTAGTTGACAAAATATTGAGCGTCAGACCTCAGAGGGGGGTGGTTTTCATGGGTTGTTTTCATTTGATTTCCCTTTCTTGCCGGGGTGCACACTTGGTGAGTAGCCTAACGGACTAGCTCCCGGACTAGCTTGTCGCCGCTTGCCAGCTATCTCCGTGGAGAACACCAGTTTTATATTGTTTATCCCGCCTGCATTGTTAAATAAATATTATTGTTTTGAGGGAAACTCACGTCTCCGTCTCATTGGCGAACCTATGCATTTGGGGAACCCGGTTGTTCATTTATTGCAAAGAATACACTTAGTGGTCCTTGATTAAGAACATCAAGGTGGCGTTGTCGACAATTCAGTTAAACTCCTTGCCACGCGTCGGTTACACATAGTTTCAGTGTTAAAACTGATAAAATAATTGCTGTCTGTGGTTCTATATGGGCTGTGGCAATAATTAGAAAAATGAACTATGAACTAGTTCATATTTTGGAACTGTTAACTTAGTTCAAAATTGTGAATTATGAACTATTAACTGAACTAGTTCATGTAGAAAGTTAACTTTCCCAACACTGGGAATCACACAAGACGTTCACATGTCATGTGCTCTGCGAGGAGATGGGTAGTGAGCATGTCCAACTCTTGCTTCATACTGAAGTAAGGTGGCTTTCAAGAGGAAAGGTGCTTTCAGGTCCAGATGTTCTTGCAGGACACAAAATTCCCCTTGTCAGACATTTTTGAGAATGCTGTGTGGCTCAGTCAGCTGGCATACCTGTCTGACATTTTTTCACATTTAAACAAACTGAATTTGGAACTGCAGGGACTCTCCACCAATGTTTTTGATGTGCAGGACAACATGAATGCACTGCTGAAAAAGAGTTATTTGAAATCAAAATCAAGACAGGTGATGTTTCAGCTTTCCCTACTTTGGAGAGTTTTCTGTCTGATAATGACCTGATGCTTGGTGATGGAGTCAGGGAGAACATCTCTGCACACCTCGCATCACTCAGACAACAGTTTCGCAATTATTTCCCAGTGATGCTTGGAGCTGAAGCTAGCAGCTGGATGAGAAACTATATCGACACCACGTGGCCTCAACGGATTTAACTGTTGTTGAGCAGGAGAGTTTAATAGAGCTGTCTTGTGACGAAACACTGAAGGCATCTTTCAGAAAGCACACTTTGTTGGACTTTTGGATGAGGCAGTACAGTGCTTTCTGACAAGGCTGTGCGCTTTCTCCTTCCTTTTGCAACCACCTATCTGTACGAGAAAGGCTTCTCTTCACTGGTTGTCATAAAAACAAAGTACAGAAGCAGGGTGGATGCTGAGCCAAACCTGAGACTGACGCTGACCACCATTGACCCAGAGATCGCAGGACTGTGTTCACAGAGGCATGCACACCCATCACATTAAGCTCATGTAAGTTGTCATCAATAGTCTGTGTGTTTAATTACAGCTGTTATTCTTAATTCTCTTCCTCACTTTTGTTTTATTCTTAAAATGATTGTTCTTCCTCTGTGTTTGTGTGTGTGTTTCTGTTTCAGAAAGCAGCCATACAGCAGTGCGTGAAGTTCAGACAGCAAGAACTGTTACTTGTAGCTATGCATACAGCCTGTTTTGATTTTTTACAGTACAGTACAGTTTTATTTCATCTTTAAGAACAGTTCTTTGTTTTGCTCTTTTATATTTATGTAAGTACAATGTTTACCTAACTTTTATGTGCATTACATTTCAATTGAATCATTATTACCATTATCATTATTATTAACATTATTATTTAAATAGTTTATTTTATTTTCCTTTAAGCGCAGTCTTACTGTTCAAACTAAAATGTTACAATGGCTGACAATATTAAATATACTTCTTTAGGAATAAAACCTCTGCCTTGTTTTTGATGAATACTTAGGCCTACTACGCTACTGTATAGTGTTGGTCATTATGGTGGTACTCGGAGAGCGAAGTATTTTTGAGGTGGTACTTGGTGTAACAAGTTTGAGAACCACTGACGTAGGCTACTTCCTGCATGTGCCTGGCACTAAGCCTTTTGGGTAACGTACATAAACATTTATCAAAACAGTAGGCACTTGGCCTTTTGCAATGAACTGGCATCACCGTGGCCCAAAACACAAAATGGCGGTGTACCAGAAGAGTGGCTCTTACACCGCGGTTTACCCTCTTCCATCTCACATGAAGTCCACTGCGACCAACTTATATTGTTATAACGTGAAACCGTTAACTAACTAGTTGTTTTTTGTAACCCTAACCCTAACTATCAAATAACGTTACTAGCCAAAATGACCAAGGTCGTCAGTGTAGCCAAGCTGTCATTCATTAAAAGATAGGCTCTAGATCAGGGGTCCCCAAACTATGGCCCGCGGGCCATTGTTTGGCCAGTGGACGGATGAGTATTTTTTGTCCAGTGCAAGGAAAAGGCAGTTTGCCTAATCTGCAAGGATACAGTGGCGGTGTTCAAAGAATTCAACATTCTCCACAATAACACTGGTTGTCACTTTGGTCCATTTCCTGTTATAAACTGGCGTTGGCCCCCCATCACGGAAAGGAAAGTTGATGTGGCCCCCACCGAAAAAAGTTTGGGGACCCCTGCTCTAGATGAATTGAATAATACTGAGGTAAAAGTAAAGTAACTTATTTACAATAAGTAACAGTGGTTTGTTTTGATCAATAATCAAATAATTGTAATGGTCTGTCTGTATCGTTGGAACTATTGGCAATTAGTTCTTTGTGTATTTAAGTGCTGTCTTCTGTTGAGTCCTGGTTCGAGTCTTGTCGTCGTATGTGTTAGTCGTCGTTTGCCTGTCCCTGTTTCCTTGTCCAAACCTGTCTTTGTGAGTACTATTAAAAAGGTAAAATCTACTTGTGCTGCGACTACTCTCTGCGCTTGGGTCCACCTCTACACCGATAACCGTGACAGAAGACTCGAACCCGGGGCACCCGTTTGGCACGGGGGGAACCTCGGTCAGCCAGACGGGCCACCAAGCCTCAGAACAGGCCAGCTGAGGCCAATCCATTCTGGGGAACCCGTCTGGCACGGGGAGGACCGCGGTCTGCGAGACGGGCCACCAAGCCCGCAGCTCCGCTGCCCAGCTGGGCCCCTGCTACAGACACCGGAGGGGAGATGATAACCCTGTTTGAGTGGTTGTCACGGCGGGTTGTCTTTCCCCACTACCTGGATGGGCCACAGCAACCCCGTTTCCACCGCTGGGCCGCAGCAGCCTCCTGTTTCCGCCGCTGTCCACAGTTGGGGATGACGCCCGCTCCATGTTCGCTGGGGGCACTCTGGCCGATGCCCGCTCCTCGTTTGCTGGTGGCGATCCTGTCGACGCCCGCCCCTTGTTCGCTGGAGGTCCCACCGACGCCCGCTCCTCGATCGCTGGGGGCGGTCCGGCCGACTCCGCCCCCCAAGTTCTATCTCCATGTAAATAACTGTGTGTGTGTATATATATATACATTTTTTATATTGGTTTTTTTGTAAACGCGCTGCTATTGTAACGACCAAATTTCCCACTCGTGGGATTAATAAACAGTTTATCTCTTATCTCTTAAGTCTGCAGCCGCTCCAGAGACTTCGCACCCCGAGTCTGCAGCCGCTTCAGAGACTCCACCCCCAGAATCTGCAGCCACTCCAGAGACTCCACCCCCAGAATCTGCAGCCTCAGCCTCCCCTGAGGCTCTGATCCCAGCTGCATTCCCGCCGCCGGCCTCCAGAAGGTTTCCGCCTTCACCGCCGGCCTCCGGAAGGGTTCCGCCTGAGGTTCCCTGCTCCGCCCCTGTTAACCCCCCTGCAGGCCCCATCTCGGCGTTGGAGTTTAGGGACGTCAGGAGCCGTCCCTTGAGGGGGGGGGGGGTACTGTCATGGTCTGTCTGTATCGTCATGTTTTGGCTGGTTTCCCCTGTGTCCTGTTTTCCCTCTGTTGATTGCCCCATTGTGTTCACCTGTGCCTTGTTCCCTCACCTGTCCTGTGTTTGCAATTAGTTCTTTGTCTTTATTTAAATGTTGTCTTCTGTTGAGTCCTTGTTCGAGTCTTGTCGTCCGATCTGTTTGCCTGTCCTTGTGAGTATAATAAAGAGGTAAAATCTACTTGTGCTGTGACTACTCTCTGCATTTGGGTCCACCTCCACTGCATTTGGGTCCACCACCACTGCTAACTGTGACAAGTAGTGGAGCCCAACTTGTATTAGAATGCACCAGACAACTCCCTTGTGCATATTCTATGTACTGCACACACACTCAATACCTATATGAGTGTCACATGATCATGTTTACTCTACTCTATTTACTCTTCTTATACCACTATATTTATATTTACTATCTCAGGACATTCTTTAGTTACTACTTTACATGCGGTCAGCTTGCAGCTCCAGCTTCTCTCATTCGTTTGTTTGTATCTTGGAAAGCATCGCTTGTAAGTTATATTCACTTTTACAGTTCATTTTAGCTAACAAAGGTTATGTAATGTATTGTTACGTCACATTTCAAGTTATTATATAGTCAGTATATGTGGATACGGCCGCGCCCACAGTGCACCTGTGATGTCCAACACCACCATATGTGCCATCTATATTGCCACTCATCACACCTGATGTCCAATCAGACACAATAGCATGCCCCTGGTGTTATCAGCAGAGCTTCTCACTTGTTACCCAAGAACAATGTTTTAATACAGCACAGCAGCCTGAAAGGGCGACACCAACGGTTCGTCAATGCACCATGAGGGACAACCACAAACACCAAGCGCAGCAGCCTGAAAGGCCTACACCAGCGGTTTGTCACCAACCCCTTGCTCATTTGCACTCTTTTGACTGAGCCTCATTACAGCTGCATACTGATGGCTAGACTGGTATGAAGCACTTGGTACACAAGAGCTTGTGAATTCTGGTCTCATCAAGTTCAACGATTGCCCAGAAGATTGGGCATCCTCATTCATCAATGCCACTGGAGGACTAAACTTGACTGCTAGCAAGGAGCTCAACCTCTATCCAAGTGGTTATGATATCAGTATTTGGAGCACGTCATAAGGGTTAAATATGTGCATGTCTGCCAGCCCTGCCTTAGGCTTAAGAATGGCCTGGGATCACTGAGAGGATGGAGAGCCTTCCAAAAATCTTAAAGCTCAGGGAGCTGGGAGAACCTGCTCAGAGAGGGCTAAATAAGAGGGCTACTTGCCTTTGCTCTAGTACCTGGACGCTGTTTCACAGTCTTCGAGAGAGGTAGTTAGCACAAGGCTCACAGTACAAAGAGCAACATAGTCTCTTTTGCTCCATTTGCATCCTTCACAAACTTCATATTTAATGGAGTGCCCAGAAGAAATGGTCCTAGCTTCACTCTTTCAACAGTCCCTACAGCTCCATCAAACAGTTGCTAAAGGTTATCTACAGGTCTGAGCAGCAGTCACCTGTAGGTGCACAGGAGTCTTTGATGTAGGTAGATCCTAGATCCTGCTCTAAGATGTGCCTGGTTAAGATCTATCCCAAGGAACTACCAGAAAAAACACAATTCTGGACGACTCTAGCAGCAGTTCAAGAGCCACAGGGTTTATGGTACAGTCATTGGCTGGAATGACGAAGTGTGATGCTCCCCACAAGAGTGCCAGATGACCACGTGCCAGATGACCAGTCTGGGAATCTCCAGCATCTGAACATCATCACACACACCTGTAGTCCATTGCTCACAGAATACCACACCAAGATCTAGAGGCCCAGATACTCCTATGTCTGGGATGTGACATATTTCACGTCTGCTTGGGCTCAGCCCACAAGCCAGCTGCTGTGACTTCCTTCCTGACCAACGTGCTTGAAAATGGACGTCCATCTCTCCTCACACTGGCACAGTGTGAGGAGAGACTATCGTTAAGTTAAACCATCGTCAAGTTAAGAAGTTTAGCACAAAGACACTGCACTGCACCCCTTCTCATGGCCTTGCACACAACACACCAGTCCCTGATCACTGTAGCCTCGGCCACACAATCTTTGAGAGAAACACGTCTTTTCCTCAGGCTCATGGACAAAGCAATGTTTATGAATGACACCCACAGCCCGGTGGCACCCTTTCCATTTTGATCCCCTCAGCAACAGCTCCCAAACAATCGTGAACAGGCTCATACCTTTCTCCGTCGCACCCTAGAAAGAAAGCCTGAGATGAAAATTAACTTCATGCAAACAGTCTTTGATCGAGACCAGGCAGAGTAAGCTCCACCATTACTTAGTCTGAGTCTTGCTGAGCTTCCCAAGAGAAACAGTGGCTATGATAGTGGACTTTGGGCATGTTTCACAACTTCACTGTCAGAGACAATAAGACTTCCTGTACTTCCTCAAAAACAACAAAAACAGCAAGAACATTGTTGAGTACAGAAGTCCATGTATTTTCAGCCCTTCACCAGCAGTTACAATCTATGGTCTCCATCATGAAGCACAACCTGGCACAAGCAAGTATGGCATGGATACCAAACACATTTGTAGCGTGCAACTTCTACATTGATGACAGCCTCAAGTCACTCCCATCAGCTGCTGAAGCCATTGACCAGCTGAAATGCCCAGGAGATGCTTACCGCCTCCAAATTACAGCTCCATAAGATAGCGTCGACCCCTCTGAAGTCTTGGAGGCCTTCTTGCTAGAAGGCCATACGAAAGGTTTGAAGGGCAGCAATATGTCAATAAGTTAAAACATTGATAAAACACAACACAGTAAAAGAATCGTACAGGTATAAGTCTACAATTGCCGATAGTGTGTGCTCCCTTAAAAATAGATGAGAAGAGTGACTAGGTCCTGTAGCTTAAGGCCCTTCTGCAGGCTATTCTAGGCAGAGGGGGCAGTGCATATGAAGGCCTTCTTGTGCGCCGCATGTCAGGCAAGCACGCCTTTACGTTAACAACATTCTTAAACTCAATAAGTATCAAGGCAAAAGTAGAGGTCTTTAAAGGCTGCACAATCTCCTCAAGGAGGAGGAGATTGTGCAGCAGGAAAGAGGGGGCATGTTCACCATACAACCCATTTGTGATACTTATTCAGTACCGTTGTTGTGTGGAGTGTTATAATTAGTGATGTTGGATATGAAATGTGCCACACACTTTGCCATTATACTGTAAGGGTTTTATAAGCTTAACCCTCTCTCAGACACGTACATCAAAATCAAGCGTTGGCCTGATGGAGTTCCACACGTCCACACACAGCATGGCATTACAGATAAGCGTCCAAGAAGCCTAACCCTCTCTGGGAGGAGCATTAACATCAATTACCGGTGACATGGAACTCATGGAACTCACACATCCACACACACCGTGGTGTTACACTAAAGTCTGCAAAACAAAAGTGTTGCGATACAACATTGACTGCTATCGAGATAAATGGCCAATACATATAACAGATAGCGATGATCATATTGATATACATATATATATATTATATATAACTATAACTATATAACTATATAACTATTATATATATATATATATATATATATATAACATATTGATGTAGTTAACTGCTATGGATGCAATAGGAGGAATGTTTAGAAATGTAAATAGGCTGTTACATCCACCATGTTCCACAACATTAACAGTGTGCATGGTGACCTTGGCAAAGATACCCAATTGTGATTGGTTCAACTGATTTATTGATTTAAATGTAGTTCGTTTTGCAGCATTTGCGTACAGTGCCACTCAGCTCCATGATTTGTACTCATTTTGTTGTCATGGGAAAAAATTGCAACTAACACTTGAGTTCAATTTAAAATGTCCTTCTGGTAAGCTATGACCTATGGTTTTACATTTACAGAAAAAAAAGTATGAATTCATTCATAAATCTAACAAGGGTCATGCTGTCATAGACAATTGCATAATTTTGCATACTTACTGGCACCATATTATTGGAAAGGCAGGGGTGAGCGAGGGAGGGGATATTCAGGGAATTCAGTCAGTTGCAATCTGCACCCTCACCACTAGTTGCTAGAAAATTTTGCACACCGGACCTTTAGTAATTTAGCTTTTTTCAATTCTAACTTCTAAGTCTCTTTTAGTAAATGTCATAATGAACCTGGAGCTTCCTCCAGGAGGTTAAAGACAGAGTAAGGTGCTTTGGTTAGAAGCCAATAGCAGCCATTGGTCATCCAGTGGAGTCATCAGCGTCTAATGAGCAGTCCGTCAACTCTTTCATTTGGCAGGGAAACGCTGTCGTGATAATTAATGGAAGACGCGTCCCATGGCTCCATCCAAACTAAAAAAGTTTGGAGCTTCAAATCTCGGTAGCTAAGGCTAGCATCAACTCACCGCTTTCACTTGTACTTGATTGTTTAAAGGTACAAAACGGGGTTTTGTGAATCTCCCTGTGGAGCATAAACGGCAAGTTGATGTGATGCTGATGGCAACGTGATGCAGCATTTTGAGTGTCACCCGAGGTGGGAGGCAGGATATTTTGGAATATAATAAGAGACTGTGGTGGTTTTATAAATACAGCATCCAACCTTGCATGCTGAAGTGAGACTAGTGTGGAAATGGGTGACTCCAAATTCGAGCATGACTCACAATAAGTGGAGTAGTGCAGGACCTTCATCAAGATAAACTCAGTTTATGTATGTAAAAATGGTTCCTCCTTTTCTTTTTGTTGCTATACCCATAACCTAGTTTTTTAAAGGCAATGGCTTGGAGAAGAAAATAAGGGGCCCAGGAAAATACCAAACAAAATCGAGATTAATGGTGGGGTTCAAGTGGCAGTTTTATCAGTGCCAAACCACATCAATCACAACATGTTAGCCAGGACTAATGACAGCCCACCAAAACATGTTGATAATGAGCCTTATAATGATGGATGATGTCAACCAGTGGAACGCAAAGGGAGGTGGGGGTTGAGGTGAGGTGGGCTTGACAATGTGTTTTATTCTCCATCTTATATCCTCCCTTTAGCAACAACAAAATGAATAAAACTATACTGCAGTATACAGTATACACTTAGTCAGTAACACCTTAAAAGAGATTTCCTCAAAAGTGCAACCACATACTAACCACATATGTGTTTTATGCAGTGAGGCATGTGATTGGATGAATGAACAGGAAATGCTTGTGGAACTGCTTCAGCGTTGTATATTCTCTGCAACCTAATTTAATTCTAAATTAAACATCCCTTTCCCACACTACCACATTTCTCAATAAAACTAGCTGCAATGAGAACACCAGAGGAAATAAAAGGTAATTACAGTAAGGAAGAAGGCTTGGCCACGTTAATAGAATGTTTGTATGACACTATCAATCCAAGTTGTTTTGTTAAACTTGCACTGCTAGCCATCCCATTAAATTAGTTTGTTCTGAATGTTTCTTTCCTCTCCCCAATGGTTTTGGGGGATTTTTCTTTCCTTCCCTTTTTTGAGGCTTTAGGGTTTAGAGTGTCCAATGGGAGTCAAGTCCTTTGATGCTTATGATATGATGTTATCCAAAAGAACCTGACTTGGCTCTATGTTGTGGTCCCCTCCTAACCTTGATGGTATTGACAGTGTATGTACATATATGTGTGTGTGGGTGTGGGTGTGGGTGGGTGTGTGTGTGTGTGTGTGTGTATGTACATGTGCTTGCTTCTGTTACAGCAAAATAGTAAACAACCACGCTTCTTGCATACGTACAACCACAGTTTTTTCGAACTTTTTGGTAAAAAAAATAAAGAAAAATAAAGTATTGCCAAGGCATGATGAGAGAAAGGGCTGCTGTGCATCCATTGTGAAAGCTGGTCTGGCCCCAGCCTGTTAGCAGTGCTGATGCTGGTCTCTCATGGCTGGGCAGG
>OMKQ01088078.1:0-15702 GCA_900302335.1 Phycis phycis | reverse complement strand
GAGGGGTGAAGAAGTAGGGGTGGAGCAACGCCTGAGAGAGAGAGAGAGCGTGAGAGAATGTAGAGTGTTAATGTGATGCAATTTCCCTCGCGGATCATTAAAGTACTTCTGTCTGTCTGTCTAATGTGTATAGTGTGTATTTGTGTATCAAAACATACAAAATGTGTAAAGATATACACTGCATACACACACAACATATATTGTGTGTGTGTGTGTGTGTGTGTGCAGTATGTATGTAGTGTGTACCTGGGAAGCAGGACACCTTTGTTTGGGGGGGTACACCAGGAAGCTGCTGAGCAGGCTGATGGCCTGTGGGGATGAGTCAGGGACCAGGTCGTCCAATGGGAGGGCAGGATTCTCCTTGAAGGTGATCTTGTTATAGTCTGGCAGCTCCACCATCTCCTGCACACAGAGGGGATGCTGTGCTTCCTGTGTGTGTGTGTGTGTGTGTGTGTGTGTGTGTGTGTGTGTGTGTGTGTGTGTGTGTGTGAGTGTGTCTTACGGGCCATGTGTCCAGGGTGGGGGTCCCCAGCACTCTCAACACACAGCAGAGCTGCTCAATGTCGTTCTCCCCGGGAAACAGAGGGGAGGAGTTAACCAGCTCCCCGAAGACACACCCTACTGCCCTACACACACACACACACACACACACACACACACACACACATAAATAAATACACACCCTACTGCCCTGCACGCACGTGTGTGTGTGTGTGTGTGTGTCTGTGTCTGTGTGTGTGTGTGTGTGTGTGTGTGTGTGTGTGCATGTGTATTAGTTGTAGCATTGGGTAAGTAAGTATTGGTTGCAGTATTATTTAGTATTGCTTATAGTATTAGTTATAACATTATTTAGTATTAGTTGTAGTTGTATTTAGTATTAGTTGGTTGGTGGTTGGTGGTTAACCTAGCAATTGGAATGCTTGAAACTTGTTCTGGTGACTTTCTTACTGTTTCCCTCGGGGATCACTAAAGTACTTCTGTCTGTCTGTCTGTCTGTCTGCAGGACTGCAGAGTCACTCCCCATCTTCCGGAAGAGACTCAAGACCCACTTGTTCAGAGTTCACCTGAACCCTGCATAACTATCCTCATGCTCTTATTTGCTGTATGTCCTGGCACTTTAATCTTTACTCTTTGTAATTTGGCACTTAGTCAGAGATGTTGTATACTAGCAATGGTTACTCTAGCACTTGAAATGCTTGAAACTTGTTCTGGTAACTTCTTACTGTATTAGCAGCAATTAAATGTTTCACCTTCTTCTGACAAATGTACTTATTGTAAGTCGCTTTGGAGAAGAGCGTCTGCTAAATGCCCTAAATGTAAATTTAGTTGTAGTAGTAATTAGTATCGGTTTTAGTATTAGTTGTAGTATTGTTTAGTATTGGTTGTAGGATTATGTACTATTAGTTCTATAATATTTAGTATTGCTAGTATTATTTAGTATTGGTTGAAGTAAGTATTATGTAGTATTTGTTCTAGAATGATTTAGCATTAGTTGTAGTATTCTTTCGTATTGGTTATAGTATCAGTTCTAGAATGATTTAGTATTGTAGTATTGTTGAGTATTGGTTTTAGTATTACGGGTGTATGAAGCTGCTGTTATTTTACCAGAGGTCAACACCTTCGTCATACTTCCTAGCGCCGTAGAGCAGCTCTGGAGCTCTGTACCATCTAGAATCAAACATACCTAGCATTAAACACACCTAGCATCAGGTTAACTTAGCATTAAACACACCCAGCATCTGGCTAACCTAGTATCAAATGTGCTATATGTGCTACATGTGATGGCGGCTAGCCATGGTGGCTAAGGGAACAACCAAGACCTGGTAAATGTACTAGCATGTGGCTAAGATAGTGGGTAGTACCTGGTATATGTGTAATGTAGCTAGAATATGGGTAAGCTAAAGGCTGGTGCCTGGTATATGTGTAATGTAGCTAGCATGTGGCTAAGGTAATGGCTAGTAGCTGGTATATGTGGCAGCATGACAAAGTAGCAGCTAGTACCTGGTATACAGTATGTGGCAGCATGTCTAGGTAGCACCAGTACCTGGTGGCCACCTGGTGGCTGTAGAGGCGCTGCTGCTGGCTGGAGAAGAGTCTGGCCAGACCGAAGTCAGCGATCTTCAGGTGACCTGAAGAACTGATTAGCAGGTTGGCAGGCTTTAGGTCCTACACACACACACACACACACACACAGACAAAATATAAACATACAAATGTACTGCACAAAATTCCTTTGTGTTTGTTCTGTTTGTTCTGTCCAGCAGATGGCGGTAATGCAACACTTGTGGATGCCAACCCGCAGTAAAAGTTGTGGACTAAGAAAAACAGTTGAAGCTTAACCCTCTGTGGGACGCGGCCCAGGCAGAGCTCCACACAACCACACAGAGTATACTAGAGGCACTGTGACGTCGTGAAATCAACTGTGCTCAACTCAATGTGGGTTTATCTGTAACAGGCCATGGCTGAGTGGTGATTGGTCGACACTGGGTGACGATGTCCCAAAACCTACCCGGTGCATGATGTTGTTGTGGTGGAGGAAGGCCACGCCCTTCAGCAGCATCATCATGTACCCTTTGACCTGGGACTGGGTCAGAGGTCGCTGGGTGTTCCTGATGACCTCAGAAAGATCCGAGAGCATGAAGTCAAAGACCAGTACAAAACCTGTACCGTGAGGGAACACCTCCTTCAACCTGACCACCTGGAGAGGAGAGAGGAGACAAGGGAGAAGAGAGGAGAGAGGAGAGAGAGAAGAGAGGAGAGAGGAAGGGAGAAAAGAGATAAAAGAGGAGGACAGAGGTAGAGAAAGGAGCGAGGAGAGGAAGAGAGAGGAGAGGAGACAGGAGGTGAGTTAGGGACCTACGTAAGGGTGTAGGAGGTAAGGGTGTTGGAGGTAAGAGTTGTTGTGGTAATAAAAAACGAATCCCATAAGAAGGGGGCACCGACACGGGAGACGACAGTGAGCGCTGAATGAAATCAACCAAGGTGTTCGGTTCAATCGGTTCAGAAGATAAATTTTTTTAGTATTCAGTTGTCAACAAGTGAACAGGCACAGTTCAACAGAGAGCAATACACTTGATACAGCTTTCTCAGAAATGTGCGCCAAGTATTGTTGGCAGGCGCCTTTTATAGGGTAAGGTAAACAACTCTGAGGGTACAGATGACCCAGATACTGCAGGGATACTGAAACACGACTTAAAATAGGGATAGACACCACTTTCTGCCCTATCCCATTCTTCCAGACGGACACAGAGTCTCTGCTCTGCTCATTCCCAAGGCCTTTAGATCTTCCGTGGCCCAAACAGACAGGTCAAATGAGAGGCCCACCACTTTGGCTATACCCAGGTATTCACACATATAGAAAAACAACTATATAAATCATGCATAAAAATACAGAGAAAAACAGGTACAAATCAGATAACTTGCATGTAGTATAAGTGCTCAAAAAGTATGAGTGCCCACAAGAATGACTTGCAGGAAAAGGCCTGTGGGTTCATTTTCCATCACACGGTGTAGGAGGTGAGTTGGGGACCGACGAAAGGGTGTAGGAGGTGAGTTGGGGACCTACGTAGGGTGTAGGAGGTGAGTGAAGAACCTACGTAAGGGTTGTCTTCAATCTCCTGCAGAGCTTTGATCTCCCTCAGAGCCTGCTTGGGAATGCCCTCCTCTGACCTCCTCAGAGCCACTTTCTTCATGGCTACTGTCTGGCCAGTCTGGAATATACATATAGATAACACACATGCAACATATATACAACATATAAATATATATATATATATATATATATATATATATACCCCTTCAGTAGCTGCAGCAGTAGCTCAGTGGGTAGAGCGGGTGGACAGAGCGGGTCGTCCACTAACCGTAGGGTCGGTGGTTCGATCCCCTTGATCCCCCCTCCTCCTCCAACTGTCCACATGTCGAACCCCCACAAATGTACTGATTGTAAGTCGCTTTGGACAAAAGCGTCTGCTAAATGCCCCCTTTACCTTTACCTTTCACAGCTACCATCTGACGTTTCATTTTTTTCAATACCTATCTAAGACACCAGAGTGGTGACATCAAGACACTGTCCATTGATCAGTCACTCAGACCTATCAAGTCAAGTCAGATAACTAGATCAATAAACATACATATAGTTTGTATTAATATGAATATTAATAATAATATTCATAATAATAACGAGAAAAACAATACTGTGAATACCTAATAATAAGTATATATGGTAATAATAATATAAGTACCACCTCGATGTGTTTGGCCTTAAACACGATGCCGTGCGCGCCCTCTCCGACCCGACCCAGGATGCTGTATTGGTCCATCCCGTCTCCTAGGTGACCAGGCCTAACAACCCCCGAACTCCCCACGACCTGTCCGCGGTCCGCCCGTTAGATAGAGCTCTAGCTGTACATCAAGACTTCTGAACATGTACTCCATACACAGTCCGTTAAAACGCCCTTTAGTGTGCCTTTCGTGGCTGTTTTCCGTTTACTGTCGTCGCCGTGTAGGGTTATCCATGTCCGATCATGTGACCGGAAGTCATGGGTTAATGTGTTTGACTTAGCCATATAATAATAGTATAAATACAATAATTCCTGTATCCATTTTCAATTTCAACTATCAAACGTTGTGGTGTGTATACTAGTATCTTATCCTCATTAGTAAAATGTTCGCTCTTGCATAACGTCTGCCTTAGTCGATATGAACGCATCATATCGTCGGAGCGGGCTTTTAACATGACAGTGTCCGGAAGTGTCCGTGTTGCTGCGTCCCGCTGGCCACGCGCTTAGAGGTGTTGGTGTAAATACAATGTACACAGAAAGCTTCTTCAGGTCCCTATAGTCCAGGTGAAGCTCACCTAACGACATGGCGAGCAGAGACAAGGTCCTGCAGTACGAAACCTTCATCAGCAATGTTCTGAGAAAAGACCTCCAGTAAGTACCAATACGACACTCATACACAGTTCTGCAGTAATACTACACTCATACGCAGTACTGACTAATACTACACTCATACACAGTACTAACTAATACTACACTCATACACAGTACTGCAGTAATACGACACTCGTACACAGTACTAACTAATACTACACTCATACACAGTACTGCAGTAATACTACACTCGTACGCCACTCATACACAGTACTAACTAATACTACGCACATCATACACACAGGTCTACACTCATACTACACATATTATATACATATTATATACATATTATATACAAATACTACACACAGCAATACACACACCAATAACATGGCACACAAAAAACTCACACTATAATGGACCCGCAAATCCATGGATCAGGACCTCTTGTGTTGTCAGGAAGGTTCTGGAGCAGAGAGATGGAGTTTATGAGAAGATTGCCCAATACCTCCAGCTGAAGAACACCATTCAAAGCCTGCAGGTAGACTCTCTCTCTCTATCTCGCTCTCTCAATTTAAATGCTAACATTGGCCAAGCAAGTAAAGAATAACAGAAAGATCAAATAATTAATCAACTAGGCCTCTCTAGTCTGAGGGTTGTTGGCATGCTAATTTAACATTTCCATGGTGACTGCAGGAGTCTGGTGACAGTGAGCTGAAGACAGAGGTGGACCTGGGCTGTCACTTCTATGTCCAGGCACATGTGTAAGACCCATCCCACAAACACACAAGACCCTATAATACACACCAGGGCCATATAATACACACAGGATCCTATAATACACACCAGGGCCCTATCATACACCAGGACATTGTAATAAACACCAGGACCCCATAATTCATAACAGGAGGACCATCATCAAGTTTTGTGTTTCGTGCCTGGGCTTCATAAAGAACCATGTTATGCTCTAGGGAGGACTCCTCTACAGTCTTTGTGGCAGTGGGTTATGGCTTCTTTGTGGAAATGAGCCACACTGAAGCCCTTCGCTTCATTGAGAAGAAAACCAGGCAGCTGAATGCGTGAGTTCTCTTCTATTGTCTCATCTGTTATAGTAGGTCTGTGAGATCTTCTTGTGTGACCCCCACCTCTCCTCAGCTTCACAGAGCTGCTCACTAAAGACTCAGCCAAAATCAAGGCTCACATCCGCATGGTGCTGGAGGTGAGTAGACATTGTACTAGTCATAGTACGAGGACAAGGAAATAGAATTAGCATATTGATAGTACGAGTTAAGTACAAGTCTCAATCTCTAATGTCTATTCGCTGCTCCAGGGGGGATTCACCCCTTACGGGCTAGGTTAGCTAACCCTGTCATCATCTCTACAGGAGTAGGATTAGCTAACCCTACCACCATCTCTACAGGGCTAGGGTTAGCTAACCCTGTTGTCATCGCTACAGGACTGGGGGTAGCCTACCCTGTCACCTGTAGAGGACTAGGGTTCGCTAACCCTGTCATCATCTCTACAGGGCTAGGGTTAGGGTTAGCTAATCCTGTCATCATCCTTACAGGGCTATGGTTAGCTAACACTGCTCATTTGTATGCTTGTACTGTGTGCTAGCTTAATTAAATCACAAATTATCACTTAGTTTCCATGGACTGTAACCATTTGGAAAAAATCCTCCTTCTCAGAACTCTGAGTTCTAGTTGTAGAATAGATTATGACAGTGAAGATGGGATTTGTTAGATTTCGGCCTGACTGCAGGACTCACTGACCAGACAATATTAAGTTGTGTGTTGATTTATTATAGTCTACAATATAATATTATACAATATATGTTTAAAGAAGTTACATTGAGACAATGTGATGATGATGATGATAATGATAATCTAAAAAGGATGTCATGCTGATGTCATGATGATCTCGTTGGTCTGTAGGGTCTGCGGGAGCTGCAGGGTCTGGCTGATCTCCCAGAAGACGACCAGAAGGACTTGCAGGAGGACTTTACTTAAGACGAGCTTAAATCGTCCTTCCTTATGTCTTCCTCAGACCTGTCTACCTTCCTTCGACCTGTCTACATTCTTTAGACTTGTCTATCTTCTTTAGACCAGCCTCTGTCTTTGGTAGAAGTGAACTTGCAGACACGATACATACATTGACTCAACATGATGTACTGATTCTTGTAAAATATGTATATACTTCTACTACAATAAAGGAGGGGATGGAGGAAAAAAACTGCATTCTTAAAGTATTCTTAGAACCTCATATCAACTCAAACGGGGCCACCAATAGTATAATGTATACAATGTAATGTCAGGTGTATTACATTATGTTTAGGTTGTTAGGTTCTATTATGCAGTGCCAGCAGTGGCCAGCAGGCTGAGCAGCAGTGATGGGTTCCTGTTGAGAGTCGTTAGTGTGAGATGTTTAGCAACCTCTGTTCCCATCACCATGGAAACTGGATGCTGAATAGAAAAGAGTGGTGTACCAAAAGATTAGACGAGAAAACACTTACACACCAGCTATATATACCCAAACACATGCTACACATGTAGACATGCGTGGCTAATATTTTCTGAATGATTAGCCACGATTAACTAGAGTTGGAACAGGAGTGTGACCTGGTAAGTGATGTGTCTGATAAGTGATGTGTGTCAGCCATGACGTCACGCGATGACGCCCCTAGCCCTGCTGGCTCGAGCGCAGCGAGGGGGCGTTCTGTCAAAACAGGAAGTGAGGAGGAAAAAACGAGTTATATTTTACAGTTTTAATATTTAATACCAAAAGTTAGCAACTTAGCGCTTTGTCTAAGGGACTCGGCTTCCGCGACCAGGGGTCACAACGACCCGGGGCTTTGACCGTGCAGCTCGTTGTCTCCTCTGATCTGTAGAGGTGGGTGTCTGAGCAGAAGGCTTAGCACTGGAAGCTAACGGCTAACTAGCTGGTGTTAGCACGTGAAGCTAACGGCCATCTAGCTGATGTTGTAGCCGCTGAACAACGCAGCTTCGCCAGACTTGTGGAGCCACCACCCGCTGCTGGAGGCTGAGAGGGGACCTGCACCGAGACCGGCCCTTAGCTCCACAACAACTCGCTCCTGGAGGCTCTGAGAGGGGACCTGCACCGGGACAGGCCCTTAGCTCCTCAACAACCCGCTCCTGGAGGCTCTGAGAGGGGACCTGCACTGGGACCGGCCCTTAGCTCCCTAACAATCCGCTCCTGGAGGCTCTTGAGAGGGTACCTGCACCGGGACTGGCCCTTAGCTCCGTAACAACCCGCTCCTGGCCTCTAGTAGCTAGTTAGCCTCAGCTGCTATCGGCGCCGTGGAGCCAGGCATGGAGGGGGCGGTGGTCCCAACCTGCAGCCGGAATCAGCGCCTCCACCTCGGCGTCGGAGCGGACCTCCTCCGCCCCTGACTTCTACTGCTGCGGTTTGGGGATGGTCGTCATGGACTTATGGATGTAATTTAGTTGTATTATTATTATTATTATTATTATTATTATAGGCGCTGGAATGCAATAATATAATCTGGAGAAGATGGATTCAAACCCGCTGATAAATGGTAAGATTAACTAATGCGGATATAACCAAATGTAATCGAAAAAATAAATGTATGTGAACTCTAAACATGAGTTTGGTTGTAGGTCCGTACCTGTATGGACACACACACACACACACACACACACACACACACACACACACACACACACACACACACACACACACACACACAAGACATTTCACCAAAACCTAAATATTTTCCTAATCCTTTAAAGAAACATACCAACAACCACCAGGACCAGTCTGTCGACCAGTTGGTCAGTCGGTCAGTTGTAGTTGGTGTGTATTTGTTGTACAGTGTGTGTGTGTGTGTGTGTGACCCTGGTTGCGTGAGATGAGAGGTCACCATGGTGATGGGTCCTGGCTGCTCATTGGCTGTCCGAATGTTAATGTGACTAATTCGAATGCAGGGCTTGTCCTTCATCCTGGCTCGACAGCGCCCTCTAGCCCTCTCCTCTGTCACTTCATCACAGATGTCAACATGGAAGTCATCAGAAAACAAACAGCTTGAATGGTGAACTCTCTCACCTACCTGTCCCGCCCACTCCGCCATTGGAGTTGGGGCAGGGGGATGGAAGGAAAAACGTTTTAAAATGTGAAATATGAGCAAGGACTAGTGTATTCACCTGGAGCTGAGCCACAGAATGACATGGACTCATCATAGACAGGACTGATATGGTCCCTCTGTCCCCCACCCAGCCATGGACCCCTCCATCACTCTGTGGCAGTTCCTGCTCCACCTGCTGGATGACGCCACCCAGCGCCACCTGATCACCTGGACAGGTGAGGACGGGGAGTTCAAGCTGCTGGATGCTGAGGAGGTGGCTCGTCTCTGGGGGCTCCGCAAGAACAAGCACAACATGAACTACGACAAGCTGAGCCGCGCGCTGAGATACTACTATGACAAGGTACTACAGCAGCTACATGTACCAATACTACAGCTACCTGTACTAATACTACATGTACCAATACTGCAGTTACACATATTAATACAGCTACCTGTACTAATACTACATGTACCAATACTACAGCTACACTTACCAATACTACAGCTACATGTACTAATAATACAGCTTTCTGTACTAATACATGTACCAATACTACAGCTACACTTACCAATACTACAGCTACATGTACTAATACTACAGCTACCTGTACTAATACTACATGTACCAATACTACAGCTACATGTACTAATACTAGACTAAGTGCTACTAAACTGCTACTAAACCTCTGCGTTGCCTCAAACACAGTGCAGGTGTCTGCTGCCTGCCAGCAGCTAACTTGCAGACTAACTGACAGCTAACCAACAGACTAACGGACAGCTAACTAACAGACTAACTGACAACTAACTAACAGACTAACTGACAGCTAAGTAACGGCTAGCTGACTGACAGCTAACTGACTGAGTAACTGACTGACAGCTAACTGACTGAGTAACTGACTGACAGCTAACTAGCTTTCCTGGTGATTTCAACACAGATTTGTTGTTGACGATGTGGTCTTATCAGTAGAAACTCCAGGGTGCGACCCCTGGACGTGGTTATGGTGAATTCACCCCGTCCTTAGGCCGTCCTCAGGCCATCCTCAGTCCTCAGTCTGTCCTCAGTCCGTCCTCAGGCCATCCTCAAGCCGTCCTCAGTCTGTCCTCTGTCCTCAGGCCGTGCTCAGGCCATCCTCAGGCCGTCCTCAGGCCGCACCTAGCAACGCGACTCGTGTGGTTAGTTCTTGGGCCATCTTGGACGTTGTTCTTTTCCTCTTGCCCTTCAACAAAAACTATTTAAGGCGTTGTGCTGCCCCCGTCCTGTCAGGAGCAATCGCCTCCCGGGACCCACACTACTGTAGAACCATACCTGTTCACAGCTATTACAGCATCCCTAACTGGTACTACAGCGACTACAGCTGCTTGTACTGATACTATGACAAGGTAATTGTACTGCTGCTACCATAGCTGCATGTGCTAATACTATGACAATGTAATAGTACTACTGCTTCTAGTACTACTACTACTACATGTACTAATACTACGACAAGGTACTACTACAGCTATATATCCGAATAATACGACAAGCTGAGCAACGCTCTTGAGATACTACTATGACAATGTACTGATGCTACTACCAGTACTACAAGCCTAGCCATCTACCTGTAGCACCCAGCCCGTGCTCTCACTGCGCGTCACCAGAGTCTTCCACAAGGCTGACCCAGAGCCATTCAGGGAGAGAGTCGCGTCATCTCTGTTCGTGCCAACAAACCATTTTTTACAGCACTGTGGTTGATGGAGCCTCTCTGTAGTTCCCAGAAGGTGCAGCAATGAACCGTTTGTGATGGACTTTGAGCAGGTAAGACATTTCACCACTCAGGTGGGATATTATCAGCACATCTGAATAAAATGAACATTAAACGATAGGATGCGAGGTACAGTTCGCAACACGTTATTCTCCAACAGCCGAGTAACTGTAAATTCTGTTCTCTTGATGCCATTTCGTCCAGCGTTTTGTTATGAGAGCGTTCACTTAAATATAACATTGTGTGACGGAGGAAAAGCCTTCTATCACTTAAATATAACATTGTGTGATAGTGGTCCGGTCGAGGTGGTGAAGTCAGGATATGCACTTGTATAATGAAACGCTACACAATCATAAGGAACAGAGCTATTTTTGTGATCCTTGGCCATGGATTTGGAGTGCATATTTGAGACTTGTAAACAGCTTTGTGTTGTGTTTGTAGGGTTTGTGATCCTGTTGACATATGTTTTCATTATGTTGCAGTTCAGTTGACTTTGGATTAATGGCAACAGGAGAGGTTGGAGGACCTAAGTGAGATTGAAAACACAAGGTAAGTTTAAAATTTTAAATTCAAATTTAAAATAGTTTTGAAACCACAAACTATATAAATCCATCATACAATGCTAAATATAGCATCCTACTACATTTTGAAAGTATTGTATTCCTGTATTTGCATGATTTCCAGTAAGTAATATAGGGCCTATATAGATGTGTCTAACCCTTTGTGCTGTGTCTCCCTCGTGTTTGTTTTAAAGGTCTGTGTTCCTACACTGTGAGAGACCACTGCTCACCGCGGCCTGCTGAGGCCAGATGATGGAGGAACGCCACGGGAGCCCCGCCTCCCTTGGCTCTGCAGGCCTTTCCCCGTTAATAACAATAAACCAAACGTTAAGCTCCCAACAGCGTGGTCTTTGTTTGTGAATGCGTCAAATGCAGTGTTTGAATATGATTACGTCGCGTATGTTTTTGGCGTGGTCATCTTAGATTATAGTTCCGTTGCTCCTGGGGTGATTTTCTTGTCCCGTGTTGCTGAGGAAACATCGGTTCTCCTTCAGAGCCACAGCGCTCCCCGCGCACCCCAGAACGCCACGGTGGTCACTGTGGACAGCAGGGAGTGCACAGACAAACTGCTTCCTTTATTAAGGATGTATTTCATTCATTCATTGTGGTAAATATGTGCATAGTAAAAATACAGTAGATATAATATATTAGATTAGAAAAAATAGATACATATGGTTTAATGTGTCCTGTCCGGATGTCAATTAATGTAGCCCTTTCATTAGCAGATTTCTGCACATTGAAGTCAAAGAGAAATTCCTGCCTTTTGTCAGTTGTTTTTAATTTTAATATATGATGTGTCAATTCATATGCACCCTGTGCTTGCTAATGCAAGCACAGGGTGCATATGAATTGTAACCAGAAAGATGGAATTAATTCCATTTATTTGCAATGGATTTTCCCAGACAACACACTCCCTTAGTAACCATGGGGACACTGAAACCACCATTAATTAAAGAAATATTAGAAAACTAATGAAATCTGAATTTTGACGCGATCCTTCCCTTCTCTCTAAATATATAAATTAAAATGGGGATGTGATTGCTCTTGTGATGGTATCTACCATACAAGTTTAAGAACATGATTAAAAGTAAAATAATTCAAAGCAATGAAGAGCAACACACTCTCTAACCAAGGTACCGCAAAAATATGTCAACGAGGCAGGTCCTGAAAAGAATGAAATTTTATATATAAAAAAAATATATATAACATGAATGCTGTTATCAGATTCAGTTCACTTACATTTACATTTACATTTAGGGTATTTAGCAGATGCTTTTCTCCAAAGCGTACATTTGTACAATAAGTACATTTGTCAGAAGAAGGTGAAACACTTCATTGCTGTTAATACAGTAAGAAAGTCACCAGAACAAGTTTCAAGCATTCCAATTGCTAGGTTAACCACCAACCACCAACCAACTAATATTAAATACAACTACAACTAGTACTTAATAATGTTCTAACTAATACTAAAACCAATACTAAATAATACTCAAGCATTCCAATTGCTAGGTTAACCATTGCTAGTATACAACATCTTTGGCCTAAGATGCTAAGTGCTAAGATACAAAGAGCAATTATAAAATGCTACTTCAGTTCTGTATCTATATTCATGCTCTAATCAGAGTCAGTTCAGTTCTGTATCCATATTCATGCTTTAATTAGATTCAGTTCACTTCAGTTCTCTATCCATATTCATGCTCTGATCAGATTCAGTTCACTTCAGTTCTCTATCCATATTCATGCTCTGATCAGATTCAGTTCACTTCAGTTCTGTATCCATATTCATGCTCTAATCAGATTCAGTTCACTTCAGTTCTGTATCTATATTCATGCTCTCTAATCAGATTCAGTTCACTTCAGTTCTGTATCTATATTCATGCTCTCTAATCAGACTCAGATGGCCCACCAAGCACTTCTGGGAACTATCTGAAGCCTCCATGAACCGTGACACACGTGACAATCAAGCATTTTCAACTTCCATTGACATAACTCTCTCTCTATAGCTCTGGGCAGAGCTATTGCTAAAAGTAGCGAGCTAGTCACAGGTTTTGGGGGAGTGGCTTAGAAGGGAGGCCTGAAGTGAGGGGTTGGACTTTTCTGTTGGATACTTTCGAATTCTGTCTGCCTGTGGCTGGTTTCTCCTGCCTACCCAAGCTTTAACATTAAGCCACCGTACTGCTTGATGGCTGACGCTAACCATGTGATGCCTCTCAACAGAACATCATTAAGAAGGTGAGTGGCCAGAAGTTCGTCTATAAGTTTGTGGGCCAGCCTGACAACCTGCTGCTGGAGGTGCTGCGGGGCGGGGACGAGAGACGGGACAGCTCGGACCCCAACAGCCAATCCAAAGGCCCTGGGGGAGGGGTAACCAGCTGTCCATCAAAGGGCCTAATGCAGGTGACACCTTAGTATGATTGGATATACTGTATAGAACTATGCTACATTACGTATCTATGTAACATTACGTTACATAGATATAGCGCTATACTGAATAGTTAGACCATAACTTGGAACTCATCCACACAATTTTGAAGATGAAAACTGAATGGTGATTGGTTGAATTACAGCGCTCATCACCTAGCAACACCCAGAAGAGCTGTCGTAACGACTACATGAAGTCTGGTCTGTACTCCACCTTCACCATCCAATCACTGCAGACTGCACCTCCAGCTCGGCCAATCAAAGCAGAGCTCCTCCTCTCACAGGAACCCTCTGCTAAAGCTGCCAGGAGTCTGAGAGAGGTAGGAACCGCCTTCTCTGGTGGGTGGATCCACCTCCACCACCTCTCTGGTGGGTGGAGCCCATCACTAATAATGATATGGCTGCTGTTCACTCCATCCAGACCTGTGCATGTTTGCACTCCAAACGTAACGTGACCCCCTCGGTGACGTAGCCATCTCACCCTACTCTGTGTGTGAGAGTTTGTGTTTGTTTGTTTGTCTCCTCAGGGGTGTGTGTGTTATGTCTCCCCAGGTAGGTGTGATGTCAGAGTCCTCCCAGCCACTAGGGGCAGCAGCAGGTGTAGATGGTCTTCAGGTGATCGTGAGCCAGACCTCCCCCTGCGCCACCCCAGCCGCCAGCCCCCAGCTGGCCGCCAGCAGCACTGCACACCCTCAGGTCTGCATACTATACTGAATATATACCATACCATACATACCATAGTTTATAGACTATACCATACATACATACAGTATATTCAGTGTTTGTTTGTATCTTGTTTGTCTTTTCCTGACGATCCAACGTCTAGAATAGTGTGTGTGTTTTCTTTGCATGTGTTTAGCAGCACTAGTGCTGCAGTGTCTTTGAAATGTAGCACTATGCCCAACAGCCTCTAGTTTTAGATCTTTTGAAGTAGCCCGTACATTCAACACCGCGTGTCTTCCTGGGGTTCAGTGGGTCGTGTTTCCAAGAGTGTGCTCACACCGGTGCCACCATACAGCTAGAACCTCCAGCTCTCTGAACCTCCAGCTCTCTGAACCTCCAGCTCTCTGTACCTCCAGCTCTGCTCTGGACCTCCACACAGCACTTGTGATATTGTAGCTTTGCTTTGCGTTATCCAAGAACCACAATAACCATTTCAGAAATGGTTACTTTTCCTAAATTAAAATGTCAGGAACCTGGCGTGCTAGTCAGAAACATGGTACACAGTGCCACTAGCACACTGTTTGTGGAGAACCCTGAGATATATGTATGTATATACACACACACACACAAAGAGAATGAAACGTGTGGTAGCAGCCCTGGTATCCCCGTGTAGGGGGTCTCGTGTTTGGAGGTGGGCACGCCTGCATGTCTCCGTGTGTGTGGAAACAGACACCACACACGTAGACAACCATTGTTGTGTGTGTTTGCTCCTCCTCCAGACTGCAGCTCCTCCTCCCCCTCCTCTGACGGAGCCCCCCCACATCTACCTGACCAGCGTCACGGACTCCCTCACCCCCCTGCTACCCCTGGCTCCTCCTCCCCCCAGGACCTCTCCCCTCCCCCTGGCCCAGCAGGGGGTTCCAGCAGTAGACGAAAGAGTTGGCACTCCTCCTCATCCTCCCACTCCTGTCTTTGTTGTCATTAAGCCCGCTCATCCTCAGCACCCGGCTGCCATGGCAACCGGGCCTTCCACCGTGGCCCCTCCTCTTATGGTGGCCCCTCCCCCTGTCATAAAGGAGGAGATCCTGCCCTCTGAAGAGGAGCTGCTGGAGATGGTGTCACTGGAGGAGAAAGAGGTGACAGAATGATGGAGGGATGATGAAGGAGAGACAGAATGATGGAGGGATGATAGAGGAGAGAGATGATGGAGGGATATTATGATGTACTAGTAAATGATGGAGGATGCATTATGATGTAGTAGTGTGTATGTGCTGCTCCCCAGGAGGTGTGTGGACCAGAAGGCGGAGACCCTCCCCTCTCCATAGTAGAGACCCCTCCACCTC
>OMKQ01088067.1:6272-16993 GCA_900302335.1 Phycis phycis | reverse complement strand
GCTACAAGCTACGCACAACGCTAGAGAGCTCCTCACCTGAGGGAAGGGTTCTGCCGAGGCCAGGAGTACGTTCTCTGGCTTCAGGTCACAGTGAACAATGTTCTTGAAGTGCAGATGTCTCAAGGCCACCAAAATCTAGAAAGGAAGCACGACGATGAACGTCAGATCAATCGGACGCATTTGCCAACATTCGTGTTTGGAAACACCCTGGCCTCCCCCTACACAATAAAAAAAAACCCTTAGAAATCTCACTGTCCAAACCAGAGTAAAACCCCACGCCCCTGCTCGAGCACTCCGCTCAACTACCTCAGCAGGTCGGCTGGTACCCCCATCACTAAAGGAAAAGGTCGGCTGGCGAAATCTCAGCTCTTCTCCGTTTTGGCACCGCAGTGGTGGAACGAGCTCCCTGCCAATGTCAGGACTGCAGAGTCACTCCCCATCTTCCGGAAGAGACTCAAGACCCACTTGTTCAGAGTTCACCTGAACCCTGCATAACTATCCTCATGCTCTTATTTGTTGTATGTCCTGGCACTTTAATCTTTACTCTTTATAATTTGGCACTTTGATCGCACTTTGTAATTCGGCACTTTGATCGCTCTTTGTAATTTGGCACTTAGTCAGAGATGTTGTACACTAGCAATGGTTAATCTAGCACTTGAAATGCTTGAAACTTGTTCTGGTAACTTCTTACTGTATTAGCAGCAATGAAATGTTTCACCTTCTGATGACAAATGTACTCTTTTTATAAGTCGCTTTGGATAAAAGCGTCTGCTAAATGCCCTAAATGTAAATGTAAATGTACTCTATACTCTAAGAACTATATACCTATGTACTTTATACACCCACTATGTACACATACATGTACCCAGTACTCAGTACTATATACCAATGTACTTTATATACTCTGTATGTACTCATATACCAGTGTACTTTATATACTACCTGCTTCTATCTATCGGTGGCTGGTGGTATTAGCCCCATTAGCGCCATCATTAGCTCCATCATTAGCTCCTAAAAGGCAAACCTTTTAGAAACAAGTGCGCTTTGAAGCAGCTTCTGCTAATGTGATACAGAATATACAATATACTGCACAATACGAGGAACATAACATAATGTCCAATAGTTTTTGAGTTGATGTTAGGGCCCTAGGCGAGGCTAGTGCATTTTATGATTATATAGTTTTCAAGGTTCCAGTTTCTACACATGTATAACCTTCAGACCTACTCTGTCATTTTCTTGCAACCTAAGTTGTGGTTCCTAGAGCGTCCACCAGGAGGAGCCCAGGGTCCATGGAGCACAGCTGCTCAAATACTTTGATATCACTGTTTCCAATTTGGAAAAACAAACAGGAGATTAGGAAACAACTGACTGGGTGTTGGACTCTGGGTGTTAGACGGGAGATTCTGCATAATACACTTCGATAACAACGGTGGACAACATGTCAAAACCGTGTGGGTGAATTCCATTCCCTGCAGATTTTAAAGGAGCCTCCTCCCTCTTTAAACAAACACATACCAGCGGTCTGGAAGTCTGTCATACTCTGACTCACCAAGGCTTCCCTGACACACCCAGCAAGCAGTAGGCAGCCAGCCAGCAGGCAGATTAACAAACAGCCAGTCAGACCAACAGTGAGACCAACAGCCAGTCAGCCATTGGATTAGTTTCTAGTTGAGTCATCAGAACATTCCAGTGTTCCCCACAACAGGACAGACCAAAAACACCCTGCAGACTGTTAACTGGAATCTGTTAACTCTGACCCGTTAACCCTGTGGACGGTTATCTCCAGGGGGAATGAGTGTCTGAAGATAGTACAGGTACGTCGAGTTACAGCGGGTTAAAGGAAAGTCCGATGTTAATAAGCAAGGGAACATCATCTGACTGCATTCATTCACTCTGGACTGGAACATTCCACTGCCCCTCTGAGGGGGGACATCCTCTAACACAGCCCTGAACATACCATCTCTCACTCACACACACCATTTCTCAGTGGTCTACCTCACTATGCACACACACAGACACACACACACACACACACACACACACACACCATCTCCCAGGTCTCTACCACACACACTTCCAAACACAGCAATACATCACTGCTTCGAAAAGTGTAATATTAGTAAACTAATTTCATGCTAATGCTAATGCCATGCTAACCATGCTAATACTGACGAAATCTATTTGTAATGGTAATCTCCCAGAAGACAGACTTAGACAGACCGACTAAGACAGACTCACCTAGTGCTCCCTGACATATGTCAGTCCTGGTGGCTCCGCCAACTATGAAGGCTGGGTTGTCTGACAGCTCCTGCACATGGTAACCATAGTAACATCAACCAACCACAATGCTCCATCAAATACAACAAGAGACCGTTTTTTAGATAGAGCTCAGTTTAGTTAAACAACAGTCTAGTTTAGTTAGTGTTACTACTGGTTAACATAATGACAGGTTAGTGCAGGTTAGTGATACTACTGTAGTGATACTACAGGTTAGTTTGTGTTACTACAGGTTATTTAGTGATACTACAGATTACTGAAACTACACTAACTAAGAGAAACAGGACTCTGCATTTGACCCATCCTATACAGGTTAGTGTACAGGTTGACTTCAGGTTATTACAGGTTACTGTAACTACAGCCGAGTAACTTACAGAGGGCCGTAACCACTCCACCCCCCTGGTCTTAGCGGAGTTGGGGGCCAGCTCCTTGAAGCCCAGGGAGGAGGACTGTGCAGGGAAGGCTGGGTCCTGGAACAGAGCTCCAGACTCCAGGCAGTCCCGCCTCAAGGCCTGGAAGTCCTGATTGAGGTGCAGAAGGGCCTGCTGGTGGGAGCCCATTCCTAAAGCCTGCAGGCGGTCCCTCTGTATACGATTTGATACTCCCCCATACATCCTGGCACACAGGTAGGAGCTCAGACAGGTATAGGGCCTGACAGGTAGCTAAACAGACAGGTAGGGGGTCAGACAGGTAGTTAGACAGACAGGTAAGGAGATTGGTAGTCAAGGTGGGTCTAGCATTCAGTTGTAGCTGTCAATCAAACACGTAAATACTGCAGATCCAGTACCTTGGCTCCGCCTCCGGCCGCTAAGAGAGAGAGAGGCACTGGGTTAGCTTAGATCTCAGGGTGTTGGTGTTGATGACAGGCTATGAGACACAGCATCATTAAACCAGGTCGTCAACCGAGGCAGAGAAAATCTAATCATTTAAGCAAATTGTTTTCAACCTGAACACTACGAATACTGCTACTAAGAAGACGTGAATATGAACAACATGAACAACATCTGTTGACATGAAACAGTCCTACACTGTTTTCAACACAATGAACAAACCGCCCCCTCTGCTCCATCAGCCCCCAACCAGCCATGTGACCGGAGCAGTTCAGGCTCTCCAGGTGCATTCTGGGGGAATAGTTGAACTTTGACTCGTAGGAGGAATAGTTGAACTTTGAGGCACTGAGACGACCTGCTAGATCAACCATCTCCCACAAAGCCCCAACATGACGTTAGCCGGTAGCTAACATCATGTTTATCTAAACCATCTTAATCAGACTTTGACTGAACTGAGGGTCCATGTTGAGCAGCTACCTCCCATCTCTAAACTGCTAATCTGAAGCAGGAAACCTTCATCTACAGAAAGGAGCCTGTGGATGAAGTCATGTTTCAATGACCTTCTATTTCTATATTTATTTTAGCCCCAATTGTTGCAGTTTTTTGTTCGCTCCATGTTTAAAAAGTACATTCCTGATGACTGCAGTATTGGTCAGTGCATCACTTATTTGGTCCTGAGAGCACCACTGGCCTGAAGCAGACCAGGAGTCAGCACTTAAGATCCTGCTGCACGTCCAGTCCTGATATCTTTTATACATTGATGAACAGTCTTGTTTTAATTGTTCATATGAATGACAATCATATTCAGTAGTAATGCAAGGTATTTCGGTGGACCAAACATTCAGTGAATACGCTTCTCTTTCTACCTGTTTTAGTGTCCATCACACTGTGGACGACCGTTCCTACAAGTCTCGTTATTCACTTCACGCGACACTACGGCACAACGCTCACCCGAGACGCGAAGCGAGAGGAAAGATAACGCATTGGGATCACAATGCGTTATATTTACTAACACATTGGGATCACAACATCCGGGTCTGTAGCGATGCTTCACATGCATACATGCCTTATTTTCTGAACATTGTAGTGCGACGGATTACGTATTTTTTTTAGAAGTGCATAATATTTATCAATATAATTTTAAACTCACCAAAACGTCGCTTCTTGAGAATAAATCGTTGCTACAAATGCTCTGTTGGAATAACGACCCCTTTACTTCAGTGTTGCACTACTATGCAGAAAGAAAGGGGTGGAAGTGCTGTGGTGCTGAAGCGGATCAGCATCTCCTCTGTGGAGAGCAGGGCGTGGCGGACACGGAGCATCATGACGTCGCGACGTTGTAGTCAAACACAAATCGTGATCATCGATGGCTAAGCAACGTGTGCAGAAAGAAACACCGTAGACTGGAAGGTACAATGTTTAATTATGTCCACAAAGTGTATCAGCTGGTTTATATTCCTGACATAGGCAACAAAGACATTGACATGCAGCATCTCAAACAACCAAATAAATGAAGTTTTTGGTTTGTAAACACAATAAAGCTGGAGTAATACTTGGACTGTTGCATGGCATCCATTAGACCATGCAAATGTTCAACCACTGAGAAGAGAGGGAGGAAGAGACACACATACAAGAGAGAGAGGGAGAGAGACACACACAGAAGACAGAGAGAGGGAGAGAGCAAAAGAGGAGGGAGAGACATAAACAAATAATTAGTTTTGTTTAGCTGTCATTGACAATATGAATTCAAGTGTCTGGTTGTCACACAGACTGGGAACCCTTGAACCAGAGGGAGGTGTTAGTAGGTCCAATACAGTTTCAGGAGGTTCTATGTTCCACTAGATTCTAAAGGTTGTAGTATGTGAGGCACATTGGCTCACATTTGTTCTTCAAAAGTCCCAAAAAGGTTTTGTTCTGCATGAATTTATATACTATTCTCTCTGACAGGGACATCTTGCCAGTGGAGTTAGCAGTTTGTGAACCTTCTTCTGAATCATCATGTGCCTAGTTGTATAGTTGTGTGGCATCTAGTTATTTTGGGGATATGACTATTTCATAATTTGATATACCTGTTTTTCTTTTCAGTTTTTGTTAGTTGCAAAGTTGTTTGTTTGTTTTT
This sequence comes from Phycis phycis, assembly GCA_900302335.1. NCBI lineage: Eukaryota > Metazoa > Chordata > Actinopteri > Gadiformes > Phycidae > Phycis > Phycis phycis. The sequence continues at coordinate 11,767 of OMKQ01088067.1, read as the reverse complement.
CTTTTTGAAATTTGTTACATGTTGTCCAATTTTCTCATGATGCCCGCAGGGCTGGAACCACTTAGACCGCCAGCTTGACAGGCCTGTTCTAGGACGGTTCAAGTAGGTTCTAGGAGGTTAGTAGGTTGTGGGATGCTTTAGAAAGCTCTAGCAGACTCCAGTAGGTTATAGATCGTGATTTTATGTTCTAGGAGGTTCTAGTGGGTCTGGTAGGTTTTAGAAGGTTCTTGGAGGTTGTAATAGGAGAACAGGCCTCACCTGCTCGAGAGTGACCTCCACAGAACCACTGTCTTCTGGATCCAGCTTCTTGAAGATCCCTGAGGTCACGAAACATCCATTAGAACAATGCTACTGGTACAAATACTACTAATACTACTAGTATGACTGGTCCCTCTAATACTGCTTGGACTAATAATACTACTGATACTACTCCTACTATTAATACTACTAATACTCCTAGTACTACTACTGATACTACTAGTACTGTTAATACTACTAATACTCCTAGTACTACTACTGATACTACTAGTACTATTAATACTACTAATACTCCTAGTACTACTACTGATACTACTAGTATGATTAATACTACTAATACTCCTAGTACTACTACTGATACTACTCATACTATTAATACTACTAATACTCCTAGTACTACTACTGATACTACTAGTACTATTATTATTACTACTAACACTAATCCTAGTATGCTCCCTGGTACGTCATCCTCGAGCAGACTTACTAAACATCATCTCCAGGCGCATCAAACACGCCACAAAGTTATCAAAGTCCATCGTCATGTCTGCTTCTGAGTAGCGGGCCACCAGCATCTGATAGATGGTGTTGTTGAGGGTGAACCCTGGATAACACAACACAAGATGAGAGGGTGAACCCTGGACAACACAACATGAGAGGGTGAATCCTGGACAACACAACATGAGAGGGTGAATCCTGGACAACACAACATGAGAGGGTGAATCCTGGACAACACAACATGAAAGGGTAAACCCTGGACAACATAACATGAGAGGGTGAATCCTGGACAACACAACATGAGAGGGTGAACCCTGCACAACAGAACATGAGAGGGTGAACCCTGCACAACAGAACATGGGAGGGTGGTGAGAGGGTCTTGACACTGAACTTGACACTGTGACACACATGTGACACACAGCTCCCTGAGAGGGGAACCAAGAAATAAGTCATCCATGTTCATCTGACCTGCGTCTTTCAAGGCCACGCGCATCTCTGGGGTGCTCATCGTCCCAGACTTATCGCTGTCATTTTTCTTGTAGATTGACTGCAGACACAGACAGTAGTAATCTACACAGATAACTAGACAGTACTATTCTACAAAGATCACCAGACAGTGGTAATCTACATAGATCACCAGACAGTACTAATATACACAGATAACCAGACGGTACTAATCTGCACAGATGACCAGACTATAATTATCTACACAGATAATCCATGCATAGGTATCATTAATCTATATTTTATATTACATTCATCATTAATTATATGTATTTTGGCGTTGACTTACCAGATATTTCTGAACTTTTTTCCACAGAGTCGCAAACTCTCCTAGACCCAGCTTTCCGTTTCCACTGTCCTGCTCTGGAGTTAATACTACAACTACTACTACAACATAGTGCTGATATATAATACTACACAATAGTACTGATATAAAAGACTACAACATAGTAGTACTGATATATAACACTACAACATAGTACTCATATATGTGATATATATTGATATATAATACTACAACATATGGCTGAGGGTTAGGGCTAGGGCTAGGGAGAAGGATACATCCAGTAGGTTGACCATGACCCTGCAGGTTTCGATGCTGAAGCCATTGGTTGTTATGTCAGTCCCTGTAAGGAAATATAACAGTTAAACTCAATTATATGATTATAATATTAAGACAAAAATGTTCTATCATTATACGTGTAGCATCAACACTTACGCTTGGAAACGATCTTATTCAAAATGGTTCTCAACTCCACGGCAGAGATTTCCATGTCCTAAAAGTACCACAAATTTGATTGATTTCTTTTAAAGGCTGGATAAAAAACATAGAATGCCAGTCGTCCCTCAAACACTACAGACTTCAGCTGGAGGAGCTCACACACACCGATGATGTCATATTATAACTTACATTTCCAGCCAGCTTGGTGAACAGGCCTCTGAAACCAGCATCCACGTCCTCGTCAGAAACCTCCTCCTGAACAGAGACCCCACATTTAGACACATCAGGGACATCTAGAGCAATATCTAGAGCGACATCTAGAGCAACATCCAGAGCAACATCGAGAACATCTAGATGTTGTAGTTGTGTAGAGTTGTAGTGTAGGGTGAGGTACTTACATCTTCAAGATCAGCTTTGACAGGATCATCACATGGTCTGAGACACACACACACACACACAGACACACACACAAATTATATCACAAGGTTAAGTAAAAGCACACCTTCACACACAACCACACTTAACACACACATAAACCCAACCACACCTACAGACATACACAAAACCACACCCACGCACACGTAGACCACCATGATAAACCATAACAAACCCTTTGTAAACCTTTATAAACCCTTTATAAGCCTTTTATAAGCCCAGTGTAAACCTTTATAAACTCTTTATGAGCCCTGTGTAAAGCGTCATAAGCCCTGTGTAAACCTTTATAAACACTTTATAAGCCCTGTGTAAAACTTTATAAACCCTGTGTGAAGCGTTATAAACCCTGTGTAAAGCTTTATAAGCCCTTTATAAGCCCGGGGTTGCATTATAAGCCCTTTATAAACCCTGTTTAAAGCGCTATAAGCCCTTTATAAGCCCAGTGTAGCATTATAAGCCCTTTATAAGCCCAGTGTAGCATTATAAGCCCTTTATAAGCCCAGTGTAGCGTTCTAAACCCAGGACCTTACAGTGTTTCGGACTGCTTCTCGGAGAACACGCGGATGCAGAAGTCTCCATTGAGATGAGGTTCGAAGGTGGAGGGCACCACCAGGTACTCCCCGGGGGGGAGCCTGAAGCGCGTGCTGACCTCACGCAGGTTGATGAAGGTCTCAGAGCGAGCCGTCTGGGCGTGGGACAGGAAGAAGTTCTTATCAAGATGCACCTCCCTCTGGCCGTGGAACTGGAGGAACACACACCAGAAACACAGAGATGCACACATACACACACAAGCTGTTAGTATTAGATGAGCACTACTAGTAGTACTACCAGTGTACCAGTAATGCATTATGTAATGTAAGATATCATGGTTCGTCCATCATGTGTGGAGGATTTCCTGTGGGAATAGACTGGAATATTTGTCCTGTTTTCTACGAGTTGTGTCAGACTTGACCTTTGACTTGCGTTGTGTTCTGGGAATGTTCTCACCTGGGGAGGAAGCTGTGGAGAAGAACAAGAAGACATTCAAGATGGAGACTGAACAACAAGACAGCGGGACAAGAAGCTAGTGTTTGAAAAGCAGTTAAGGACTTAACTTAAGCCAGCCTTAAGACAGAAATCAACACAAAGGAACAAAGGAACCAAAACCATTGTGGGTCCCGATCCATACTTCAGGAATCTCTAGGCTTTAATAGTGGCTGGTAGACTAGCATAGGTCTTTGTAACAGACATGTTGTTATGTTGATGAGATCATCTTATCACGTGGTAATCTTCTTGTGCTGGGACCTCAATCAACACAGATAATGGTCAGCAACTACAATGCCAATGTGGTATGCTGCAGATATCGGGAAACAAACCCAGAAGCTTTTGACCGAGAGATGAAGAGCCTGGCTCCAGCATCTAAGACCATGTACTGTAATTTGTAGAACTATATATATATATATGTACATTTACTGCATACTGTAACTATATATATATATATATCATCATCATCATCGTCATGATGATGATGATGATGATGATATATATATATGCATTTATAGATAATGTTTATTGTGCACTGTAATTAATACATTATATATTTAATTCTATACATCTAGACTCTAGAGATATATAATATATGTACCTCGTAGATGGCGAAACCTATGGTGTGCATGTCTTCTCCAGCTTTCCTCATCTTCCTGCGGTCCTTCTGGATCAGTCCCAGCACCAGACTGCAGCCCTCTTCTCCATCCTCTGGGTCGTCATCCTCCTCATCCAGCTTGATCACAAACTGAGGGTTCATCCAGAAGGTGTCTGGAACCCACAACATAATCTCAGTCACCATGGTAACCACCAGCATCATCTCAGTCGCCATGGTATCCATCAGCATCATCTCAGTCACAATGGTAACCACCAGAAGTGGTTCAGTACTACCCACTAGTAGGGTAGCGTAGTAGTAGTAGCTATGTAGGTGCCATGTGTTGTGTCAGTGTTGTAACAGTGGTGTAGTGATAGTATTACAGTACTAGTAGTACTCTTGTAGTAGTGCAGTGGTCTTACAGGGGTTGTTACGGCACCCCCCTGCAGTGGACCCCCTCCTCCAGGTTCCATCAAACTTCCCAACGCTCCAGTGCTTCACAGAGTCGTCCAGGATGGTGTCGGGGGTCAGGGTGCAGATCTCGATACGGGAGTAGTGTCTCAGGAACTCATTGAAGGACATCCTGGAGGCACAGAGGGAGAGCTTCATGCAAGAGAAAACACTTTGGAAATCCCTTTAGTGCAGCATTTTATAAATCACTTAACAACTCGCGTTCAAACCCTTAGCAATAACTTAAGAACACACTTTAAAACTTATGTTGGAGCCCTTTAAAAATCACTTAGAAATAAATATAAAGCTCACATTAGGAAACACTTTAGAACTCCTTAGAAAGTCTTGTAGCCTGATACATTTTACCTTCATGACTCATATATATTTTACCTTCATGACTCTTATATTTTTTACCTTCATGACTCTTATATATTTTACCTTCATGACTCATATATTTCATCTTCATGACTCACCAGAATTCTCCATCCTCTGCATTGGCGTTGGGACACTCTCCCTCCACATAATTCCACTCTGAAGACCTGGATTCAGTCAATCATATGCAGTCATCATTAGTACTAATTAGTCATCTAACAATCAGAATCACTGCATGACTTAATCAGCTTTTGCCATGGTTATAACAGCTTCTGATGAACTCCAGGGGTCAAGGTCAGGGGTTAAAGGTTATTGTGAGGTACTGACCCGTCGCTCCAGGCTCCGGTCCACTCCACCTGACCCCAGGGGTTCCTCATCCTCACCAGCTTCTCCCGCCGCCCACGGTAGCCTACCTGGGAACACACACACACACACACACCTGTCCTGACCGGAACACACACCTGGGAACACACACACACCTGTCCTGACTGGAACACACACCTGGGAACACACACACACACACACACTCACCTGTCCTGACCAGAACAAACACATAGGAACACACAGTCCTGGTAGCTCTGACAGTCCTGGGAGCTCTGACCCTGGACTACTAGTTTAGTGTGATGTCGTCTTTATTCAGTT
>OMKQ01088051.1:0-12500 GCA_900302335.1 Phycis phycis | reverse complement strand
ACTTTTGAAGGCGCCGTGGGACTCTGTGAACCTACAGGTTGGTTTTGATGAACTATTCCCACAGGACATTTTATTTAAACTTTTTAGAATGCCTTTTTACTTTTTCCTACATGTCTACAAAAGCTGCCTTGAAATGACTAGAGCTATTTACATGCATTTAGAGTAAATGCATTAAGGAACCACATTTAGCAATACCATACTGTATTATGCTGGCAAAGGCTGCAAATACATTACATTATTTATAGATGTATAGATTATGACTTCAGGATTGTAACAAAACAGTACCCACTCAAGTGATAATTTCTACTGGGTTCCCATTAAGTGATGGGTTAAGTTGAGTCACATACATCTGTTTTATCTGTAAGAAATACCCCATCCATCCTATAGAACTTGGCACTTGGATCCACAAGCAACCAACTCTAATAATCGAGGTCTAATGTTTGGTTACCCTTAGTAGCCTAGTAAATTGAATAGTAAACTCCATTCTCACTGGGATAAACATGGGAAGTAACACCGCTTGCAGGTTATAATGACGGTCGAGGCGGGTTTTCAAGTGCGCACCGCCGCTACATTAGCACCCACGCACCCGCTCAGGGTGCTGCCGATCCACCTGCAATGAAAAGTACGTGCACCCCACTCGTCTTGTAAAGTAGGGGCCTGTACGAACGCGTCCCAAGTAGCCTAATAACAAATCTGCGTCCGGGCGATTCGGAAACCAAACCAGTTAAGGTGTTTTCAACAACAACAGCATCGCATCGCAGTGGTCGCACGCCGACGCACACTGTGTCGCTTAACGATAACGTCAATTTTAATTTGGCATTTGGATTTAATCGAATTTGTGAGTGTTGGAACAGTTTTTTTTGGTTGCGATCATTTTACGGGGAATCGAACCACACGCTGTCGGGAATCGCGGCGGCGCGGAGAGGACGGTGCGGGCGACAAGCAACGTCGTCTTTTCAATTACGCATGCCGATGTGTGGCTCTCTATCGTTCCCAATGTCGTGCGATTGATTTGGAGGCGATTTGAAGTCATTTATTTCCACAGCCTTAACGATATACATAACGTTTGGGCTCTCTCTCTCTCTCTCTCTCTCTCTCTCTCTCTCTGTCTCTCTCTCTCTCTCTCTACCCCCCTCTCTCTCCTCTCAACATTTTTTGCTGGACACGTTAAAGCAGCGGTCTGCGTCTTCTTGAAGACTATACTGAGATCACGACGTAGGGCTATAATCTGTAGTCCGATTTGTATTTAATACTCACGGCTTACCTTTTTCCACTTGAATCTGAAGACAAATCAATCGCAAGTCCTGTAACGTAGCGTCATCATTGATCTACAAGATGAAGAAGTTCCATGAAGTAAAGTGAATCAGGAGGGATCCTCGTCCACAGAGGCACACCAAATCGCAATGAAGACAGGCGATATCCACTACCAAAACTTATCCATGTGTCGCCTTTCGCAGTCCTGGGTGTTTAGCAGAAAGAAAAAGAAAAAAATGGTAAGCAAAGAACTTTTGTTTTAAAGCGATGTCGAAATAAATCCTCTTCGAGTGGCCGGAGTTAGGGAACTGTGCAATCCTACGGCGGAGATGCGCATCGGTCCAAGCTCCGTTTTACACAATCTCGTGAGTCCCAATGTCTAACTTACAAACCGCATTATTAACCATCATCATCACCCTACCTTTCTCTATGGATGTTGACCATCACCGGCATCACACTACAGTGCACGTGTGCTGTCGTTTGGTTAAGCGGCGGGCGCGCAAAAAAAAAAAAAGAAAAGCTCAATCCAAGTGTGCAAAAATATGCATCGTGGCGAGAAAACTGATCACTAAATGTGAATTTTTTTTTTTACACTTGTTTGATGAAGTCGAGGTGCGCATACGCGTCCCGAAGCAGCACACTTGAGAGCGGCGAGCGGGCACGGCGTGCGCACCGTCCGCCCAAAACGAGTTGGGGAAAAAATGTGTGCCACCAATGTAGCATCACTTACAGGAGCCGGGATAGGCGGTTCACCGTATCTTTTTGCTAAGCTGTAGCTGTCTCAGTAGTATTGTATGAACTAAGTCCCTCAGTACTGCCCACCTCTCTCCCTCTCTCCCCCTCCCCCTCCCCTCTCTCTCTCTCTCTCTCTCTCTCTCTCTCTCTCTCTCTCTCTCCTCCGATTGACATCACACTAGAAGGAGGAGCCAAACGCACATTCAAGAGCTCCCTCTCCTCTTAAAGCCGCACTGCGTTGAGGAGACGGAGGAAGCTCAGAGACCTCGCTGGAATAACTGGTCGCTGTAGTGGTGCACATTAGAACTGCTCTTCTCTTGTGTTCAAATCCACAATCCGCCTGAAAGGAAGAGGGGGCACTGTTCACTTTTCTAATAAGTCGTGTTTCATGCATTGCTGGTTTTAAATGAAAACTTTTACGTCGTGTGTGTTCATATAAAAAAAAAAAATTCGAATTGGCCATCAAACACCAAGAAGAGTCCCGGCCTTCAGTTGAACTTCAACCTTCTACCGGTCACTGCTGGGGGGGTGTGGGGGGGTTAGATATGATATGTTATTGAGGGTTATATTTATTTTTAACTGCCAACAGAGACTGAAACTATAGGCCCTAATGATCATCTATTGGATAGCTATTGATGGTGAAGGGTTCGAGGGGTTCAGTTTTGTGGCCACTGGCCACTATACAAAGAACGCAAACCAGAGTGTGTCAGCAGAATGCAAAGACTCAATATACATATAGCAAACATGCAATAAACTCTCAGCAGATTTTGTATCTATCACAGCCCCATATTTAGATACGGTATTATGAAGTCAAAGGTTTTGTGCAATCCCAAAATAAACTCAATTTAATTAATATTTACTAAACATGAATTCTGACCCCAGTGTTAACGTTGACCTCTATAAGGTTCCCATGCGGTACCACTCGTGTCCTCTGCAGAACCCTGTCAGAACGGCTCCGACCGCCTCTCTTCAACCTTTATATGCACTCACATGTTTAAGCCCTTCTTTTGCATTACAACATAGGGAAGCCTAATTTGCCAATTGCCAAAGGTCTCTCTTTCATCATTGAAGGCACCACATACAAACCCTGACATACAAAAACCAAAGAGCCTTTACCAAACAGTGATTTATTGGTTGTCAATGGACAAGAATGGTTTGGGAATAAGCTGTTTCATACCTCGGGTTACATTGTTTATTACAATTAGGACGTCTAGTCCCCTGTTGGTTAGCCTCATCTGAAACCTGACTGTTATAAACGGGCTTATCCAACATGTGAGACGGCCAAACCACCCAAAGAGATTGTTCCACGGTATTTCTTCAGCTAACTGAGTCTCTATCAAAATGGTGTCCCGAGCCGCGACGCCCCAATGAACGCCACATCTCCCGCCGCCCTGACCGGGCCTGACGACAAAAAACAACTCAACGGTGACTACAGGTCCACTTTTCATGGCACCTGCTCGCTCACTTTCTGCTGCCACTTTTCCCATATGTTCTGCCCAATCTGTTGTCTGGGACATCGACAGAGCTCAGCAAAGGCGGCACCATCAGGCTTTAGGCCCGCGCGAAAGCGGGAACAAAAAACAGCATGGAAATTAAACAGCGTGTAATTGAAACACGTGGGTCGGCACATGTTTAATCCAGCCCCCTATGTCTCATAACCATCAATACATTTCCGACAGACACAAGTCCGTCACGGACCTTCCCCGCGTCCCAACCTGCTCCAGACCCACCCAACGAGCTTAACCTATAGGCCTTTTCAGACATGCAAATGAACTACCAAAAGCCAGAGGTGCCCATTAGCCGTGACTGAGGCCACTAGTATTCTACTTCCCCCACTGCATTTGTCCCATTATATGATTTTGCTGAGAGGCTGACACTCTTAAGGGAATACAGCATGTGGCATTCAAAAGCAAAAAGATAGTGTCTGTGCAACGTTTCACTCATGATAAAAGGGACAGAAATGGCGCCATATGCTGACATTATTTGGGCATGTTGTACAAGGGGAATTCATATCTAAACAGAGAACTGTTGCATCTAGTGAGATGACCAGGGGGGGAATGCCAGCGTAAGCTACATCCAAACCTACTTTCAGGTTTGAATTGATTACTCAGCACTTGCGGTAGAGTGGTCGTTTTCATGCATTAGCATGATAGGCTTAGGTTGTAGTAAAACGACAAAAAAAAATTGCTTTTTTGGATCAGGGCAAAATAAAGATGAGAGACACAGAATGAGATCAATGAATTGAATGTTTAATAAAATGCGTAGTTCAGCAAAAAGTGCTGAACCATTGAAACACTGTTCACCCAATTGAATGTACCCATCATGGAGATCAACATCAGAATAAAGTTGTTGGAATGAATTATCAAAAAATGGAGGACAGAGCCATCAGCCTCATCAGTATATCGATTAGGTCATAATTCACTGATTACCGTGAAAGTAGCCCAGATACCAGCTTCCCTTCAATGCCATTAATTATGGAGAAGTGATGGGGTGTTCAGAGCCTAAATAGGTTAAGTGAATTGTATCTGATGTTTTATGGGGGTCAGCTGAGGTCACAAGTCATAAAACAAGACTGCCATCACTCCCATGGCGTTGTCCCAACAGGCCACCATTGTCCTTCTTGACAATACCTGCATGGAACAAATAATAATTACTTCTGCATTTTAAACGCAATTAGCCTCTGGCAAGGTTTTTTAAAAGCAGTAGTAGCCGGCTTTATAGATTTTTGTTTTCCTTTTGCCGATCCCTTCTCTACAATCAAACATAATTTTTCTTATCTCACAAGACAGCGGGAATGAGGGTGGGGGTGGAGAGACCCCATCAATGCTTTCAATTTTTGCACAAGTGCAAAACACTGGTTGTGCAAAATTAGTGGGAGGCATATTGACAGGGCCTTGAGCATTACAGACATAGCAATCACATATTAATACAGAGATAAAATGGGACAATTTGTCGGCACGTACTCAAGCATATACACACACACAGAAATAATGTTTATCTTTTTTGTTGGTATATATTGCTGTTACAAACGGCAACATAATTAAGTCCTGATAATGTCCTAAAATGACGTGGCTCTGAATGTAATAAAAATAATTATAGTTCATGGTAATTTGAACATTTCTCTATGGAATAAGCTGCAAATGTAATGCAAAAGGTCAATACATTTTTGTGGCCTAGAAACTAACTAACAAAGACTCACAAAGAAACTAACTGACATCTACATTGTATGGAAAATACCATTTGTGATCACTGAAAAAGGATAGCAGACTGTCTGTTAAAATATTTTAGAAATTTCAGTTTAAAAGACAAGGCCAGCATAATTCAGTATTTTCTTTCTGTCCTTATTGTTAAAATACCCAATTAAACAACCAAAAGTGATTGTGTTTTCTCCCACTCACTAGCATTGTAGGCCCATCTCACTACAAACTACCTCCTCACTACCTCCTGTGTGAAATACTTTGATTGTTGTAAAAAAAAGTCAGTCACAAAGTCACAAGAAGTATGTTTTGCTTTAACAGGCAACCTTATACTATGAAGTGCTAGCAGTCCTTAGCATTTTTCAAAGGAGCATTGCTGTTAAGTGGCAGTCAATAGAATTTAAGGCTAAAGAAATGTTCTTGGTGGTTCCTTTACCTCGGTGTTACAAAAGGGTGATTTAATGGTTAGGCGAGATACTTTGTAGCAAGTAATGTAACATATTTGTTCGTAGTTGAAACATTATTTTTTGAAGAGTGTATGTACTTGTGTGGTTATTTGTGCAGCAAACAGTATTATTTCTGATAGGTAAATTTATTACAGTAGGTTAACAGTTAAAGCAATTGTCATCAAACCAACGTTGGCTACGCTTAACTGGTTTCATAGGGTTCTCCTACTTGTCTAGGCGGCGTTTGCTGTGGTTGTCACCAGGAGATTTAGTGTTGAGATGTGTTTATGGGATGCAAATGTGAAGCCTAAAAGCAAAAATTCAAAGGCATAAAATGTATTATGCATAACGCTGGGCTATTTCTCGACAGCTGAAGATTGACTCTAACGCTACGTTAACGTTGTCTTGATAGCATGTGGCGTACGTTTTGGTGTGCTCTGGAAATCATGAAGAAAAGTCAAACCTGACCATCAATATACAGTATTATTTGAAGTAATCACTAAAATATTACAGGAACCACTTATCTTTGGAGTTTGGTTTTTTTTTTATATATATGTTAGACCACGATGAAGTTCTTTTAATAGGCCTTCTTTCAGTTCAGTTGATTCTGAATTACATTACACAAATGAATTTCTATGAAAAAAAAACACATAGAAGATGCTGTATTCAACAACATGATACAACTTGAATTTGACAATTGAACTCATGGATATATTTTGTCATTTACTGCAAACTCCCACCAAAGTGCTTTCACATTTTGATCAGAAATGCTGCCACCCTAAGACCACCTAAAACAACTTGTTTTTCAGCTTGTTGTTGTTCATGCTTTTGCTCAGATCTGATCAAACAGAAGTCTTCCCTTTAGTCTAGATTATATTCAAACATAAGCTGCTGAAGCTGCAGTAAAGAGCACCCCCACCTAGATCTATGACTTGGTATTCACAGACATAGAACAGAGGACTTGGATGCTGTCATTGGATGTAGGAGCACAGTCACTAATATACCTTATCTGTCGACCACAGATGCCAGGCAGGAAATCGGTTAAGGATGAAGTTATGCTTCTAAATTGCACGGTAAGTCTTTGTGTATTAACATTCAGGGGTTTAGGGAGGAGGTGAGGGGGTTCATTCTTTGCTGGTCATTCCTGATTGGCCTATGGTTCTTTCTGCAGTGTTATCCTGACTACCTAACAAGAGACTTCTGATGGTGAGGAGAAATCTACTGGGACCTGGCTTCCAGAGGGCTGCTTTTGACCTTTTAACACTTTTTATGTATTTTTTAGATGTATAGATTCTATTCTTAATGTCTAAGCACTTTTGTAATACATTTTTAAGGTTTAGGTAACTGTATTTATGAATGATGATGATGATGATGATGATGATGATGATGATGATGATGATGATGATGATGATGATGATCTAAAGCCCAGTGGCTGGCATTTTATTTTATATTTTTTATTCTATTTTATTATACTCCCAGGATCAAGTTTTTAATTTACTTTAGTTTTATATTTGAGCCAACATTCTTAGTATTTTTATTTTGGTGCAGGCCTTTCATTTGTCGCGAAGTTACCTCTCGCTTGTCAGTCAGACCCTGTGCCGTGTAAACAGCTCCAGAATGTTTTGAAGGAGCAGAGCAGACATGCTTGAAGAGGTGGACATTTCTTAACAAAACATTTCTTCTTATCTTCACAGACAGGGCTTGTATCCATGGTTACCTTCAAGAACAACTGAGACGTATTACAATGGGTAAAAAAATCTGTCTCTATTGCCCCTCTCCTCCAGGTCACCCCTTTTCTCTTCCCCACTTTCTCCAAACTCTCTGGAGACAAACAGGAAGGACAGATTTAAGAGCGTTGAAGTGGACAGAGCCGGATAATCTAATTATGTTACCTTATTGGCAGCAGAGATGGTATTTGAGGGAAATGGAGATGTATAGAAACAAACAAAAGGAACCCCGGAGTGCAGTGTATGTGCATGCAGTGTGCATGCTTTATGCTGGGGCCACGGTGTTCAAGTCCAATAGAAACCAGGCAGATTCCAGAATCTGCAGCTTCGGTGGGGCAGACTGGGAGTAGAGTTGCATCCTGTAGTCATTTGACGCAACTCTTTCTCTATACGAACCCAGTCGGCATGGTCCAGATTTGTACTGATTTTATACATGGGCTAGGCTCCGACTGTGGGTCAAAATGCCATTCAATTCCCATTGAAATGTGTGCAAGTAAAACAAAGGGAGCCAAATCATAATTTGAAAGTCCAGTCTTGCCAGTGGTCTTTAGATGCAGTTTAAAGACTTTACATAGTAAATTGATTTGGTGGAATGTCGAAAGACAAACTATGACTATATTTCTTATTGTATGTACATAATACTAGAGCACATAAAATACAGAATATGTTGACTTGTTTTGGTTCATATGTTCAAGAAATTGTGGAATGTACGTCCAAATTATGTTTGAATTCATGAATAAATGAACAAACAATGTTCTAATTATTGCTGGTTATATTCACGTAAAAAACCATAACAAATGCTACAAACATGTTTTTTTTTAGCTGAAACTTACTCCATGCATCTTCCAAAGTAACCCAAATGCCATGCCAGGAACATGCCGTCAAACATTTAGATTTAATTATATTGTAATGTAAACATATATTCAAAAAAACCTGAAACTCCTAACCTTGGACAGGATAATGATGTTAAATATAGGGCACATGCTGACCCAAACATTACAGAGCTTTTGCAGGAGAAAAATGTAATTTATTTAGGCAACGTTATGTATACTTCACAAAAAGGTGTCCTTGTTTCTTGGTCCTTGTCAACCAGGCTGCCATCAGTTGACACTGGTTGAAATTAAATTGTTGAAAGGTCTACTTTAAATAATAACTCAGCCACATAGTGTTGAAATACAGCAAAATACGAGGGGAGAAAGTAGGATAAAGTGGAGGAATAATGAAGGGTGGAACACTGAGTGGCACTCATTTCTATCTAACCAATTAGAACATACCCGCTTGTGTGAACCACCGTTAGAAAAGTTGTTGCAGCTAAAGTTATGCTAGTACACGATTAGGCTTTCAGGTTGTGGATATCTGGCAGACATTGCGGTGTGTGTTGATAAATGTTAATGGCATAGATCAGAGTCTGATTTTGACACATTTTAATTACTTTTCTTCATCCATAAAGAATGTGAAGCTAAAAGGCTCGATTACGTGACATTGGGTTCAGTTGATGTTAATCCTTTTCATACTTCACGTACTGTGATTTAGTTCATGTTCACTGTTTCATCCATCCATCCATTTACCAATCCATTATTTCATCCATCCATCCATTTACCAATCCATTATTTCATCCAACCATCTATCCATCCATTCAACAATCTATCCATTAATTAATTCATCCAATCACCTATCCATCCACCCATCTTCATTCAGCGACTGGGATGCCAGCTCATTGAAAAAATAAACATTTCCACTTAACGATAATTTTACTATAGCGGCTATATTAGATCAAATATTTATGGCATATATTATAAAAAACACATGTTCTGTAAGATGCTAAATTGCATAGACTACAGGTCTTTGTATCACAACACCACTTTGCTGTCAGATCCATTGTATTCAAGTGATGATATGAACAAAAATACATCAGTTCTGCTCCGTTTCCTCACGCATCCCTTGATCAAAACATCTGCTTTCTGTCACTGGACACTGTAACGTCAATTTGCACCGCACGGATATAGCACGTTTTCAACACAATCCCTGCTTGTTACTCTGTTTTTAAGGGGAAAAAAAGAAAGACACATGTGCAAAATCCCAGCGATAACAGCTTTCGTTTGTCATGGGTGTGCTGTTCTTCGGAAGCAGTTGCATTGAACCGAAAACGAGGAGACGTGGGTTTTTTTTACCTTCTCATAGATAGTAAATGAATGTTAAAAATAATTTGCGTTGTCTTTCCGCCTTTTTTTTTAAATGAAGGCACTTGTACGTGCAGTGGAGAAGCCTGCTTCCATCTGCTTACTGTGAACCAAGGCCTTGGGCATGTCTGTCAGGATGGATGCTATGCTTGCCTGTATGGCATCATTTCCTTTTAAACTAAATCCACTCTAACCTTATGTTCTTTGTGGTTTGTACATGTCCGTGTACCCTGGTGAAAGGCCTAACCCTGACCAATAATACTACCACCAGTGAATATAAATGCTTACAGAAACCATTAAAATTATTCACGCAAATAAAAACATAATAAAACACATACTCTATCTGCTTCGCACTGCTGTTGTACAATTGATTTCAATCACACATGCATGCCATATTTCAAAGTCATCTTCGAGAAAGATCAAATCAAAGGGAAACCACACACACAAGGTAAAGTGTTAACCTATTCAATATTGCCCACCAGGGACCGATTCATTTAGGCTTGCAACACTTCCCTAATGCAGTAGCTCAAATCTTGAGGAAGCTTGACAATGCATTTGCCTTTGCA
This sequence comes from Phycis phycis, assembly GCA_900302335.1. Classification (NCBI taxonomy): domain Eukaryota; kingdom Metazoa; phylum Chordata; class Actinopteri; order Gadiformes; family Phycidae; genus Phycis; species Phycis phycis. The sequence continues at coordinate 2,395 of OMKQ01088051.1, read as the reverse complement.
GTGGGAAGGTCACCGAATTGATTTCAAATAACATTTAATGCGGTGAAGATTTCAATCTTAATGACCAGCCCTTTGTGAGGTTGGGAACTGCTCTGGCCCTGGTGGCAACAAAAGCAGGTGGAAGATAAATTTGGCAGGAGGGACTTAAGGGTTTGGGCTTAGAACTGTTAATCAGCCTAAAAGTCTTTGACTTGTCAATTTGTTTTGAACTTTCCTTCTATATGCTTAAAATCTTTTCGACATTGATGAGATTGTTCAATTTCCATAGACTCAACATAATGTCGACAGATTGTTTCGTTCACCATCTTTTTAGATTTTTAAGTACATTTCTGGGTAGCATTACTGGGGATGTCTCGGCGCAAAAGAAATATTGGCTATTTTACCACTAAGGAGACTTTATTTGGCCCCATTTCATCCCCAGATGGCCGGACGCTTGATGTTCTTGTCACGTTGCATTGCATTTTCCCTCCCGTGAACGGGCTGTGTACATAGCCATTGTTTGATGAGCAAAATTGAAAGCAAGCCTTGTAAACTAGTGGTGCCCTGTTGCCTGAGACATGGCACCGCAAAGACAATGTGTGTCGACATCTCTCTTGTGCTCCCAAAGCCCCATGCTCCTCGTGCTCCTTCTTCTCCTGCTCGTTTTACTCCAGGCTTGGAGAGAGAGGAGGCATCTTAAATGCCCACGGAAGGCCCTGGCGACACACATGGTGTGCGTATATAAGTGTACCTGTACAGAAGCGGTGTTGTTCAGTGTTTTAGCTGGTTTGACGACCAGCTGAAAGGTTCTTGGTTCGAACCCCAATGTACACTGTCTGTAGACATCCTTGAAGCCACGACGCCTAACCCCTTACCTGCTCATTATGGGCTGTATCAACTGTATCTTTAAGTGCAAGTATCTTTGGTTAAACATGTCAGCTAATTAGTATGTTACAAACACATGCCTTTCAATTTCTCTACACTGTTTAAAATAACAGTTTGTTCAAACACGTAGTTTGACAAACTTCTGGACTGGCCACCTTAAGTTTAACCTTTCCTGAAGGGAATATTCAGGGAGCTGGAGGGAACCGTGTCAGGGTTTGAAGTGAAGCTTGACAAGAGGAGGACTCTACATGGGACAACACCCCTGGGTTCCTACTTAGATCCATTATTCAAGATACCATAGCCCACACTTATTATCCCTTTTTCCAACATTTACGCTTACTAATTTTTGCCAAGTTTCGTTTCAGCTACATTACAAGAGAAGCAGACCATATTGTTACAATGCAGCCATTTTGCTTGATTATTCTAAAGGGTAAAGGGAGCATTTAGCAGACGCTTTTGTCCAAAGCGACTTACAATCAGCACATTTGTGGGGTTCGTCATGTGGACAGTTGGAGGAGGGGGATCAAGGGGATGGAACCGCCGACCCTACGGTTAGTGGACGACCCGCTCTGTCCACCCGCTCTACCCACTGAGCTACTGCCACCCCATTATTATTATATTTTTATATTATATAATAATATTATAATATTATTATTATTATTACGCCCCATCTTCTAATATAGTACGGTGAATTGTAGTACTTTTGATTGAACACTTGGGGAAAAGGAAAACGCACATCTTTTCACACCGACGGTACATTGCTTTACTCACTAACGTATATGTGTTAAAGCATATGTACCTTAAATTGGGCCGTGTTTGATTTCACACTGCTGTTGCTCAGATTGAAGAGGCTGTCTAAAACACAGCAGGAGTTTGACAGAGCCGGGGAGAGGAGAGCAAGGGGAGGAGGAGGGGAGAGGAGTTGAGGGGAGGCGAGCAGAGGAGAGACTGGAGGAGGGCAGATGAGAGAGAGGGGCGATGAGTAAGGAGAGGAGAGGAGGGGGGGAGAGAGAGGAGAGAAATGGGGAGAGGAGAGATGTGGGTAGAGGAGAGAGGTGGAGAGGGGAGATCAGAGGGATGGGGAGGGGGGAAAGAGGGGAGGAGGGCAGAGGATACAGAGGGGATAGAGATTAGGAGAGAGGAGGGAGGAAGCAGAGATAGAGAGAGGTGGGAGATGAGAGAAGCGAGATGAGAGATATGGGGAGAGGAGAGAGAAAGTGAGGAGGGGAGAGAAGGTGGAGGGGAGGCAGAGCTGGGGGCAGTATAGAGAGAGAGAGAGTGAGGGGAGAGGAGGCAGACCTGGGAAGATGGGAGAGGAGAGAGGAGGTGAGAGAGAGGAGAGGAGCAGAGGGGAGGCGGGGCGGGGGGTGGGGGGGGGAGGGGGAGGGGGGGGGGGGGGGGGGGAGGGGGTGGGGGGAGGGGAGAGGAGAGGGGGGGCGAGGAAATTAGCAAGCGGGAGAAGAGGAGAGGAGGACTACAGAGGAGTGGGAGTAAAGGAGTAAAGGAGAGGAAAGGCAAAGGAAAGCAGGGG
>OMKQ01088047.1:0-10299 GCA_900302335.1 Phycis phycis | reverse complement strand
GAGGGGTGGGGTAGGGAGGAGGTGTGAAGTGGCTGGGAGTGAAAAGAGGTGGTCTGTAAGGAGGGGGAGGGGGAGGGGGAGGTGGAGAGGCACTGGTTGTTGGGCTGCTAGCAGCAGTAGCAGCAGAGTCGTGGGGGAGGGGCAGGGGCCGCAGCATCAAACCTATTGAAGAAAAGGTTCAGTTCATTGGCCCGAGCCACCCCTCCCTCCAACCCCATACTACCAGTCTTCTGTAAGCCAGTGATGGTTCTCATGCCACTCCACACATACCTTGTGTTGTTTTGCTAGAGCTTCTTCTCCAGCTTTCTCCTGTATCTGTCTTTTGCCTCCTTAATTTTGACTTTTAGGACTGGGAGTGAAAAGAGGTGGTCTTGTGACCTTGAGTACCCCCTGTACTCTCCTCAGCTCACCATGGTTGCCCTCTCTGAACGCCCTCTTCTTGTCATTCAGGATGGCCTTGATCTTTGGTGATCCAAGGTTTGTTATTTGCGTAACAGGTGACTGTCAACGCCGGGACATAGCAGTCCACACAGAAGTTAATGTAGTCCGTGATGCACTCTGTGAGCCCATCAATGTCCTCCCCGTGAGGCTCACAGAGTGCAGGCCAGTCAGTCACCTCAAAGCAGTACTGCAGTGCCTCGTAAGATTCCTCTGTCCACTTCCTCACAATCTTTGTGGTCACAGGCTGCCTCTTCACCAGAGGCACATAGCGGGGTTTGAGGTGAACCATATTGTGATCTGACCTGCCCAGAGGGGGGAGAGAAGATGAGATGTATGCATCCTTAATGTTAGCATACATCAGGTCCAGATTCCTCTCCCCTCTGGTTTAGTTTCTGGAGAATAACTGGCGCTGTGGCTCCGGGAAAGCAGTGTGTGGCTGTGTTGAAGAAGCGAGTGTTTCTGCTAATTGAGTCTCCTACGATGAGTGTGGTAGGAGCGAAGAGTGGACGTGGAGACAATTGCTGTGGTTTTTCAGCGCTCCGTATCAGCAGGTAAGTGCTGTGGCTGGGCAGCAGCGACAGAGCTAGGAGAGCTGACGTTAGCCGACATTGTGTGCGGAAGGGCACCTGTGGAATGTAGGACAGCGTCCCTCCGAATCTGGCGCTGCGAAGAGGATGACTTAAATCGGGAAGAGGGCTGTTGATTCGTGCCTGGGTGATGAAGATCCTTGGGTGGTGCAGCAGAGTCAGCAGGGACCGTTCTCGGGTCTGGGTGGAGCGGAGCCACAGGGGGATCCTCTGGGTGAGCTGGGTTGTCCGAGTATTGTATTGTCCGAGGGTTGTCCGGCTGCATAGCGGTTTGAGAGGTTCAGACCAGGCGGAGAAGCAGACCTGTCCGTAACCCTCTTGCGACCGCGGATAACAACCTCAGACCAGGGTTTCAGTTTAGGTGTTGAGCAGGAGGACAATTGTGGAACAGTAGCGGGATCCCATAGGACTGTGTCACGGGAGATTACGCTAAGCGAGGCGATCACTTTGGATTGAACAGATGCCACCTCCATGAAGCTGCATAGCAGTGAGTGTTTCTTCTGGAGTTCCGCAGAGAGCCTGACATCTTCCTTAAGGTCAGAGATCTTTCTGTTTGCCTGTAGTAGCAGTTCACAGTCCAAACTCGTCATGGTTGGGAACGTTGGTTTGGTTGGCTTTAGCTTCGCCGTGACGCGAACAGGCCAGCTGTGTTTTGATTAGCTTAGCTACAAGGCCCAGAGCCTAGCATTGTTATGGTAGCTTTGCGGTGGGGCAGTGTAGGTGGCCCGTAGATAAGTCCAAGATGTCCGATGGTTAAGCCAAACTGTGGTACAGTTAAGGAGACTTGGAGAATATATATATACTTACCTATACTTACCTTGCATTCACAGAGGTTGTCGGTTGAATACAGCGATGTGCGACTGTCGCCGGATGTTTGTTTGGGCCGATCTCTACAGCAGGTGGGCATAGAGGAAAAAGGAATAAAAGGAAATCTTTATCCCGGTATGTGGAACACCAGTGTCGAAAGGATATAGAGCCTTAAGATGGATAAGATAGGTAGAAAGTTGGTTTTAGACAAAATTCTTACCATGTGCATCTTCCTCTTCCGCTTCCGCTTCCGCTATGCCAGAAAATTAAGTGTGCGGCTCCTTCAGATCACATAGGATTGTCGCCCCAGCAGTAGAGGCCCGGTCTACCAGGAAGTCACCATCAGTGTTGAAGCTGGTGTAGCCCCATTCTGTATGTTGGCTATTGAAGTCTCCAGCATACACGGCAGGGGCTGGGACATCTGACAGTGACGATGGGGTCAGTCTGCTTTGAGGTGGCTTGTAGATGTTGATGATGGTAGTGTCTTGCACTTTCGTTGTGATCCATTATACCTCTGCGCTTTCTGGGGATTGTCCTATAGCTAACAATGCCATATAATTGCGGACGAACATAGCCATGCCATGGTGTTTATTGGCAATGCATCCGGCCAGGGTATACCCAGATACTTTCAGGGTGTTCTTGTTTTCAACATGGGTCTCCTGCAGTAGGATCACCATGACATTGTTTTTGCTGGCTATTCGATTACAACCATTATTCGATTAGATTAAAAAAAAAGTAGTATGGGTGTTGGTCTTGGCAATGGTGAAGCCTTCGACGTTGAGCTGAAGTAGCGCTAACGCTAGCACTGCTGTCTGTGGACGTTGTGAAGACATTGGTTTCGCTTAAGAGCATGCAACCTTGCAACTACTCTTTTGTAGGAGAGGCCACGTAGGGGTCTTCTTCTCCCAGCACAATGCTTATATGAATGAGTGTCAATTCAGTATATTTGTGTTATTTTTGGGGTCACATCCAGTATTTTACCTTGGTAAATGTTGCTGAGACTCTTAGCCTGGCACTCTGTGATCCTCTTTTCCCGGAGTTGTATGTGTGTGTCTGTGTATTTTCTTGTCACTCACTTTAGATTTGTTTTTTCGAATGTTGCAATCAGCCATGTCAGTCCATAGCAGTTGACATGAGTCGATATATTTCACGTTTGATGCTGTTGTTGTGCCCTATTATACCTGAGAAAAGAAGTCTCATTGTCAGTCTCATTGTCAGTGCTGCCTTAAGATGTCATCACATTTATTTCCATCTGCAAAAATAAAAGGACTCTATGGCGATGCTGAGGGCATGTATTCCTCTGCCACTAATGTAGAGCTTTGCATACAGATTAGATTAGATTAGATTAGATTCTTTATTGTCATTGAACAAAGTAACAGGTACTTGGACAACGAAATGCAGTTTAGCATCTAACCAGAAGTGCAAAGTAGTAAAGTGCAAGACTATATACATGAACAGGGTATATAAATACAGTGCAGGTATGAAACGAATATGCTACAGGATATATACAGTGAATGAAAATGTTATAAAAATATATACAGTAAAACAGGCCGCAATAAGCCCCGGCTATCACCTGAGCCACAATCCCCGGGTCAGCCAGGTGCTAATGCAAATGCCACCCTGTTGCTGAACATGAGGGAGATGATGGACGAAATGCGCTCGGACATCTTCAGTAAGTTTGAAACCACCATTTTAGCAGCAATTAAAAGAGAGATGTTGCGGCTTTGAAGCCCTTTCAGAACAGACTTGCTTCATATGGCAAGTCGAACACGGACCTCAAGTGCTCGGCTAATGCTCATGACACGGAGATATCCGACCTCTGAGCTAACGTTAGCAAGCTAACCGCAACTGTCGACTCCCTGTCAAAGAAATGCGAGGACCTGGAGGGTCGTTCAAGATGGAATAATATTCGCCTAGTGGGCCTACCTAGAGGGGCACAGAGGGTCCTCATCCCACCGAGTTCACCGCCCAGCTCCTACAAGACATACTCGGTCTTGACAACAAACCTACACTGGACCGGGCCCATCGCACTCTATGCGCTAAGTACAAGGACGGCGAGCCCCCTCGTCCACTCGTTATTCGGGTAAACCTACTTCAAGTCCAGAACCAAATTCTACGTCGAGCCGGATAATCTTTTCAATAACAGTCATAAGCCTTCCATCCATGGAGTCTGTCACCTTATTGATCTGTTGACGATCCATTTTTTGTCCAGAGCAACCACAGCTTCCCAGATGCTGTTCAGAGAGGTGTATTGTCTTCCTTCACTGTAAATCTCCTGTTTAAGAAGGGCCCACAAGTTCTCAATAGGGTTTAGGTCAGGTGAGCAAGGGGGCCATCTCATAATTCTTTCTTCAAGGCCTTTGCTGGCTAGCCACACAGTGGAGTATTTGGAAGCATGCGGTGGAGCATTGTCCTGCAATTTGTCTCATGACAAATTGATTTCTTTGTGGGCTTAAATAAAACACCTGATATGTCTACCTCAGTACTATGGGAGGCTTTAAAGGCATACATTAGGGGGGAGATCATCTCTTACATGGGACATGAGAAGAAACTTGGAAAGGCAAAACTAACTAAGCTGACACAATGCATATCTGAACTTGACAGGTTGTACGCAACTTACAAAACTCCAGAGCTGTATAAAGAGCGCCTCTGTCTACAGGCAGAATTCGCTGCACTTACGACACAACGTACTACTGAACTTCTCCTACAAACAAGGTCCCAGTTCTATGAACATGGAGATAAGGTCAGCAAACTGTTAGCGCAGCAATTACGTCAGGCAGCAACATCTCACCTTATCCCACAAATCCACACTAACTCGTGTAATACCACTGAACCCATGGAAATGAATAATGCATTTAAGGAATTTTACATGGCCCTTTATTCATCTAATCATGATGCCACTCCTGATTTTGAAAATGTATTTGAAAATTTGGACATTCCCTCGCTTGATCATCAGCTGCGGAAGAATTAGAGAGGCCAATCACGATTGCTGAACTTAATATGGCTGCGTTGTTTCTCCAAACTTGGAAATGTCCTGGGCCAGATGGCTTTCCCTCTGAAGTTTTGGCACAATCTTGCCCCTTTGTTACTGGATATGTTCAATGAATCATTTGAATCGGGCTGCCTTCCTCAAACTCTCAATCAAGCATCCATCTCCCCTCTCCTAAAAAAAGGCAAGGACCTAGCCTGCCCCTCTTATTGTCCAATAAGTTTATTGAATGTTGATTTTAAATTGTTATCCAAACTATTAGTACTAAGCCTGGAATCCTTCCTCCCATCTATCATTTCCTTGGACCAAATGGGGTTAATTCAAAATAGTAACTCTTTCTCTAACCTTAGACGTTTGTTCAATGTACTTTACAATGCCTCCTCTTCTAACACTTAAGAAGCCGTAATATCGTTAGACACTGAAAAGACATTTGATAGAGTTGAGTGGGATTACCTCTTTTATGCCTTGGAGAAATTTGGTTTTAAGAATAATTTTATTTCATGGATTAGTTGCTGTACTCAGCCCCACAAGCCTCAGTCAGGACGCGTAATATCTAATCAGAATATTTTCACCTCTATCGCTCTACTAGACAGGGCTTCCCTTTGAGCCCCCTTTTATTTGCAATCACCATTGAACCTCTCTCGATAGCGCTTTGGTCTAACTCTCTTATTACAGGCGTATTTAGAAATGACACTCAGCTGAGAATTTCCCTTGCAGATGCAGATGACCTTTTATATCTCTCCAATCTGCCTGTCTCGGTTCCTGCTGCGCTTGCCACCCTTCATTCATTTGGTCAAATATCTGGATACAAATTCAATTTAAACAAAAGTGAGATATTTCCCATTAACCCCACTGCTAAGATGTACCCCTTGAAAAATTTCCCCTTCAAAGTTGGCCATTATAGTTTTGTATATCTTGGAGTCCATGTTACACACAGATTTGAAGACCTCTACAAAGCTAACTTTGCCCCCCTATTGCCCAAATCCAGAAAGACTTTGAACGATGGTCTCTGCACGTGTCAACTCTGTTAAAATGAATATACTCCCAATACTTGCCTACTCGTTCCAGTGCATACTGCTCTTCCTCCCGCAGTCTTTTTTCCGTAAACTAAATAGCCTGATTTCAGAATTCATCTGGAATAAGAAGGTTCCTAGGCTGCGCAAACAGTACTTGCAAAGACCGAAGCCACTGGGAGGGCTGGCTCTGTGAAATCTCAGGTTCTATTATTGGGCCACCAATATCAGGATTCTCAAAGGGGTAGTTCGGAATTTTGGACATATGACCTCATTTCCAAGTTATCCTGTGTGTTATTTATCATTGGAGACGTTTTCAACAAATTTCATTCAGTTCTTCGAGTTGCAGAGTTTGCTGGTGCAAGGCTAGCGCAAGTCAACGGTTTCGGCTAGCCTGCTAACATAAACAATCTTACCCACTCCACAGTACACCCAAGGAAAATAAATTAGAACGCCAGACTATCGATGTAAATGTCTGTGTTGATAGAATAATGTTAGAAATAAAACTAACCTTGCATGGCATGAATCATCGCGTTTTGAGGGACTAGTTTCTGCCGGTAACCTAGGTATTATCAGTCCGCCGCTGCTGTAGCCTACTACCAGGAAGTATAACGCTGCTGCTGAGACACAAGTCCCTCAAAATGCAATGCCTTGCAAGGTTGGCGAACTCTGCAACTAGAAAATGTCTCCAATGATAAATAACATACAGGATAACTTGGAAATGAGGTCCTATGTCCAAAATTCTGACCTACCCCTTTAAGTATTGGCTTCGAGACTTTTGATCCTCCCCCAGCATGGCTGGTTATGGAGGCAAGGTCGAGTCTTTTTGAAAGCCTTAGTGCACTCCCCTACCCACTCCTAAACTTTTCCTTACACCAAAAATGTGATTGTTAAGACTTCACTTAAGATCTGGGTCAAGTTTAAACGCTACTTTGGCCTACAGACAGTCTCTATGCACCACTAGCAGCTAACCATGCCTTTCCTCCTTCCCTCATTGACGGTGTTTTCTTAAGGTGGACAAATTTTGGTATTCACAACTTTAAAGACCTGTATATTAATAATGTCTTTGCTTCTTTTCAGCAACTATCAGCCAAATTTTCACTTCCTAAACAATATTTCTTTAGATATTTACAAGTCTGCAGCTTTGTTCTTGACACACTTCATGCTTTCCTAATTTACCATCTGACTCAGCTTTGAATAGTTTCCTGACACCAATCCCTACTCTTAAGGGCTCTATCTCATATATCTATAATCAAATTAATCTTCTACTTTCAGAGCCCTTAAGCTTAATAAAGTCACTCTGGGAGGAGGACCTGGGGGTGGCGATATCAGAGAAAGTCTGAACAGAGATTTTGAGATGGGTACATAAATCTTCTATTTCTGCAAGACACAGTCTTATTCAGTGCAAAGATGTACACCATACCTTTTACACTAAGGCCCGACTGGCGAACACTACAAGGGCCTTAGCGGATACTAATGCCTCTCCTGCGAACTTAATACATACACTCTGGCATTGTCCATCTCTATATAATTATTGGACTGAGGTTTTTAATACCCTGTCAGAGGTAGTTGGAAAAATGAGAGAGCAGAATGCTCTGAGTGCACTGTTTGGGGTTGCTCCCCCTTCCCTTGCTATCCCAAATGGGATGTACTTGCTTTTGCTACCCTGCTAGCCAGAAGATTGATTGTAATTAATTGGAATTCAACAATACCACCCAGTCATGCCCGCTAGATTAGAGACACCTTTACTTTCTTAAGTTGGAGAAAATCAGACAGCCTTTAACTGGCTGCTCTGGTAAATTTGGGAAATTATGGGGCCCATTCTTTCAATTCGTTAAGAAGACAGATCTTCCACTCACCCATGACTGACACAACTGAAGCAGCTTAGAGAGGTAGATATGTAATTTGTGTGGTAATAGGGATTATACTGTATGTCTTGGGATGTCTGTTGCTATCTCTATTGTAGTTTACTATTATCTGACTGATGTTTTTTTGTTTTTTTGTTTGTCTGTTTCTGTCCCAGTCCCAATTATTAATTTTTTTTCCCAATTATCTCTTTTCTGTTGTTTTTCTTAAAAGGAAAAATGTATACTTAACTCTTTGTGAATGTCTTAATATAATTGTATACATCTGCAAAACCCAATAAAAAAAGTTAAAAAAAAATATATATACAGTATAAGAATGTACAGTATAGCAGCAAGTGCAGGTAGATGAACATGTATTTGTACAGTATAAACAGTTACTAAATAATATATGGTTAGTGCATGTGTCAGCAAAATATACAGTGATATGAGTGTGGTGGAATAAAATACACTATGTATACATGATATATACAGTCACAGTATGGATAATAATGTTAATAATAATAATAATAATCATCATAATCATAATAATAGGTGTGTGGGGGCATAAATAGTCATAAATATGGACAGTTACAGTCTATCTGGTAGGTGGGAGGGTCACCTCTGTGCAGAGTTCAGCAGAGTGACAGCTGAGGGTAAAAAGCTGTTCCTGAACCTGGTTCTGGAATGCTGGGACCTGTAGCGCTTCCTAGAGGGGAGGAGGGTAAACACTTTGTGGCCTGGGTGAGAGCTGTCCCTGGCAATGCTGCGTGCCCTCCGCAGACACCGCTTGCTGTGAACAGCCTCGATGGTGGGGAGTGGTGAGCCAGTGATATGCTGGGCAGTTTTCACCACCCTCTGCAGCGCCTTCCGGTCTGGGATGGAGCAGTTCCCATACCAGACTGTGATGCAGCTGGTAAGGATGCATTTGATTGTGCAACGGTAAAAGTTCACCAGGATCTGAGGAGACAGGTGGGCCTTCTTAAGTTTCCTCAAGAAGAACAGCCACTGTTGAGCCTTCTTTATCAGGACAGAGGTGTTCAGAGACCAAGAAAGATCCTTGGAGAGGTGGACCCCCAGGAACTTGAAGCTGGAGACACGCTCAACCTCAGCTCCGTAAATCTGGATGGGAGTGTGTGTGCCACCATTGGTTCTCCTGAAGTCCACGATGATCTCCTTGGTCTTTTTGGTGTTCATGGACAGGTTGTTAGTTAGTTAGTTAGGCTGTTAGACTTTATTGTCCCCGGAGGGAAATTCTTTTTAACATCACTGTACATCAGCTTAACACACATCGTCCCACAACAGTGGGACACAATACATTAAGTATGACACAACAGCAAACAATAATGGCTTGTAGTTCCCTCAGCGAGTCACCCTGTTTAGGGTTGCTATGGCTGTGGGTACCAGGCTTTTGCCAAAGCGAGCCCTTCTGCACCTCAGGTACCTGTACCTGCACCCAGAGGGCAGTACAGTGAGGTGGTGATTGAGTGGGTGTGTGGTGTCCAGTGCTATTGCATTTGCAATGCACGTGATGGCCTTACAGTTGAGCTCTGAGAGGTTGGTTGAGGGGAGACCTATTATCTTGGCAGCAGTGTTGGTTATGTGTGTGAGTTTGACCCGGTTTGTGACAGTGAGTATGTTGAAGAAACAGGTGGAACAGTAGAGCAGGATGGGTTGAACAATACTTTGGTACAATATTGGAGGAGATGGGGGGCGACATAGAGTCCTTTGAGTTTACGGATGGCTGACAGTCTTTCATGGCACCTTGTCCTTTGTGTGCTGGTCGAAGCTGAGTTTATTGTCCAGTGTGAGTCCGAGATATTTGAAGCTGTCAACCATTTCAACTGTTTCGTTATTGATTAGGATGGGATGCTGGAGTGACAGGATACTTATTACTATTTCTTTTGTTTTCCTGACATTGAGATGAAGGTGGTTATGCTCACACCACTGGGTAAAGTGTGCAACAGTGTTGTGATAGTCCAGAATAGGATGGTTATCTGTGAGAAGACAAGAATGGCAGTGTCGTCAGAGTATTTGAGGTAAGTGGTGGTGGGTGAGGGGCTGGTGCCATTGGTGTACAGCGTGTAAAGAAACAGGCTCAGCACACAACCCTGCGGTGCTCCGGTGTTGGTGGTGAGTGCAGGTGATGTTGTTGTGCCGACCCGAACTGCTTGCTGTCTGTCACTGAGGAAATTGTGCAGGAGATATTGGGGCATGATCACCAAACCATCAAAGGTTTTGTTGCAAATAGTCAATCAGGTTGCAAGAAACGTGTTGAGAAAAAAACATGCAAATTAACTGGTAAAGATTTGAGAATAATCAAACGTGAAGCTACCAGGAACCCATTATCCTCCAGCAGCATCATATTCCAGAACTGCAACCTACCCGGAGTGTCCAGAAGTACAAGGTGTTCAGTGTTCAGAGACATGGCCAAGGTAAAGAAGGCTGAAATCCGACCACCATTAAACAAGACCCATGAATTGAAACATCAAGACTGGGCCAAGAAATATCTGAAGACAGATTTTTCAAAGGTTTTATGTACTGATGAGATGAGTGGGGGGACCGGAAAAATTTCTCGTGCATCCCGGGGGAGGTTGGGGACATAGAATCCGAGTGGGTCA